>BGPR01002003.1:28420-41879 GCA_013235015.1 Araneus ventricosus
AAACGTGACATTCCACAATATTCTTCCATGAGCTTCAACTTAAAGAGACAACAACAATTGAAGTTGCCAAATAATTTACAAGGGACAAAACGATAATGGCATTCAACAAGAAATAAATACAGATTTCTTTGATTGTTTTCTATTATTCTAGAAATAAATAATGCAAATAACATTTAAAATGTGATATTATCTTAATGAATAAGTAAGACTAAAATGTAAATAATAAGCAATATGTTCTTCAGTTGCTGGTGTCGATACTGCACCTGAAAATTACTTGCCAATATTTACGATCTATATTCTATATAAGAAAGAACAGAAAAAAATAAACTTTGTTTCTTTTAAACTATTAGTAACAAGCTACTCAACGAAAATGAATCCAGACAACTATAATCTACAAGATAAGAGAACAAGCAAAAGCGGTATCGAATTTATATCATGCCATCAAAAAAGGAGGACCAATGTTATATAATATTAGAATTTTTTTATTCAAAAATAAATTTCCACTGTAGCTCTTGCTTAGAGAAAATGCATCAGCTTGATTCCAAATGCAAAGAATAATCAACAATAAATGTAATCTTAGTTTCAAAGACGGGCAGTCATTACTTAAATCCGAATATTTCTGAATGTCTGCCTTATGTTGCCGGTGACAAAACAAAATGAAAGGAATCTACATTTTATCAAGAAATATTTCTTTAGGAACCAAATGACAGTTTTCACTTTATTACATTTGCTTATTTTTCAAGGAATGTGCATTGAATGTAATTCAATACATACGCTGAGAGCTGTATTTAAATGGGTATATAATGGTATATGTGCATCAAATGTTAAAAATAACATTTTGTTTCTGTTGAAATTGAATTCTCTAGCCAAGCCTACTTGAAATTCGGCTTTTCAAATTATTAAAAATAATTCCTTGCAAGAGAAGCTGAGTTTTATTACGTTTGTTCCTTCCATTGCTTTAATGGGGATTGAGTATTTGCTACATGAAACGCATCGTTAATTTTGTATAACAAAATATGAGTAGAATAGAATTATCAGTCATTATCACATTAGTCCAGACTGTTAGTATAGCATATAAATCTGTTATTAAGTCAATATGCTAATTATTTCCTAATCTACTAGAACGAAACAAAAATTTAAATAATTCATTTTTCATATTTTTAATCTCTTCTTTCTCATCCTTCTGATCTGAATCAGATAAAATCTATGAGGACGTTCGCCTTCATCACCTCCAACAAGAAATCCGGTAACTAAAACAGGTCATCATACACCAAGGCAAACACAGTCAAGTTGATGTTGCGGAGAGGCCTCAATCATGTTGCACTTTATGCAGATATTGAACTTCTTATCAACACGAGAGAATCATCTGAGGGTTTTTAAGTGACCGGAAGACAAACGAGCCAAAGCTGTCTGGTCTTTCCTATCCCCGTTAAAATGTATAGTAGCACCGGGGCCTTCACTGCGATACCATGAATGAGCTGATGGATGCCTCCAAGAAATGTTAACAAAAACCTTTCTTCTTGAGTATAACTCAAGGTAGGTCAAAGGCCACCTTCTTTAGCAAGACTATCAGGGATATCGTTATATTTTAAATTTACATGTGATGGTATCATTGTATATTTTCAATAGTTAGCAAATTATTTCACGTTAAGTAACTATAAATCTACCATGCTCAGCAAATAGACGAAATATGTCTTTGCCGTACAGGGTGATTTTATAGCCAGTAGCGATGTTTTTGCTTTATGTCCGCCATGCTTTTTGAAATGGAGTAGGAAGCCCGATTGACGACATCAAAGATCATTGGACTAAAAAGCTTCATTATATTTTCCAACACAAGACAAAACAAATAAACTATTACAGCACACCTATTTAAAAGTATTTACAGAAAGTTTTTCATATTAATTCTCCAAATAATGATAAGAATAACTCTTACCGATTCATCCTGCATCATCAATCTTTTCGAACACAAAACTCATCGGTTAGTTGTTTTCCTCATGGTAGGTAAAAGATATCTGCCACGTATGCACTAAGAAAGCTGCGCACGACAATTTCCTTAATATATTTTGTAGTCAAATTTCATTATCCTATTCTGATTTATATTAATTTCCAAATAATTTTTGTACTTATTTCGTATGTAAATATGTTCTGATTTAAGTCTCAGTGAAAACTCCTGAACATGATAATCGCTTATTAGATGGATATCTTGACCGGAGATAACGCAATCTCTTGTGAATGGCATACCGCCAATTAAGAATGCATAGCGTTACAAACATGGAAAGTCGCTTCCCAGCAATGTGAGTCTTATGATTAGGAAGAGAGTTTTACAGGGATGAGTATGGGATGGTCGCCTGACTTTGGCGACAAATTTGGCGACTTTGGCGACGAAATATGGGATCTCAAAGGTGCTGGAATCTTCTCGATATCTCTATTAGGAGAGGAGATACGCTTGAATGTACTAGATGATTCCATTTTACGTCACGGCCTGCCGGGGGAAACTATATAAGGAGAGCGCTTGGATGATGGAGGGGATGTTGATCGACTTTGAACGTGTTGATCGATTGGGATTCGCCTTGGAGTGCGAACGTCTTTGGGATCTCTCTTTGGAGTTCTATCCTTTGTAAGAACTAGTAAGATGTTAGACGGCGAGCGGTAATGAATAGTGTGTTGATCCACTAGAACGACTTTGGAGTTTTGTCTTCAGTGCGATCTAGGAAGCTGGTGAGCTGAGAGCTATTGAAAGTGCTGTCATTGTCGTTATTAGTGATTTGCTGACTGTTTGTGTTGCTAACTCTGAAAGTGCTGAACTGTCATTTCCTATGAATTGTTGTCTGTTTACATTGGTAATCTGTGCAATATCTATTGTTTCCTGTTACCTATGCTACGTGTTTTCCTGCACATTTGTGAATAAACCTTCATTCTCCGTTATCTAGCGTGTTGGACTGTTTACATCATACACCCACAGAAAGACTTTTGTAACAATATGAATTTTCACATGCCATATAATTTAAAAATTCTCTCTCTGTGTAAATTGTTTATCTTGCATATTTAGAAAGCCCTTTTGAACATTCTGGATGAGGTGTTTAAAAAGAGATTTACAAAATCAAAAACATTCATGTTGTTTTTTTATACACAGGGCGCCCACTAAAGCCCCTTACCCCACCCCTTAATTTCAGAACGACTGCATCTATATACAGTGTGCCCGCTAAAGTCCATTTTCGCCCTAATAATTTCTTAACGGCAAGAGCTATAGTCATAAGACGGGGTCTAGGTGTAGTAAAGTTGTCATGCGCAACGCAAAGATATCGCTTACAGCGCCACCTGGCAGCAAAATTCGAAGTTAGCGTTCTTATCTCGAAAACGGTACGAAATACGGGGGGAAAAAGTCAATTACAAAGTTCTTCAGCATCCTCGATTTATTACAAAATCATCTTGACCACAAAAATGATAAAATGAAAAGCATAAAACGCACATTTGTTTGATCGCGTTGAACAAAACTGCACTTTCCAGAAATGAGGCTCATCTATCTGCCATGCTCAAAATGGTGTCCTTCAGCAACAATACACATCTGGACACGGGACTGCACCTCCCGCTTCACATTGTACAACATGGCAGATGACACGCTGGCACAAGCATCCGTAGTACGGTTTCGAAGTTCCTGCAATGTTGGTGGAGGGGTTGCATACACTCGTTGTTTGATGTATCCCCACAGAAAAAAGTCCAATGGGTTCAGGTCAGGTGAACGTGGAAGCCATTCTACGCAACCACCATACTCGATGACTTGTTGCTGGAATGTGTCCCGAATGTACTGTTGGACACTTGATACCTTGTGAGGAGGAGCGCCGTCGTGCTGGAACCATACCTCTGGAGGTCACTCAACGGCAAATCCTCTAGAAACTCGAATATTACGTCCTACCTTTTCTCTTTTCTTCCGCGTTATGTCGCGTTACAATTTTAGGAGCTGCGAACCAAACAAATATGCATTTAACGCTTTCTATTTTTAACGTTACTGTACGGAAGGTGTCTTCCCTTACTAAATCGATGATGCTGAACAACTTTGCAATTGACTATTTTCCCGTATATCGTATCGTTTTTGAGTTAAGAAAGCTAATTCCAAATTTTGCAGCCAGGTGGCTCTGTAGGCGGTTTTCTTGCGTAGCGCATGACAAATTTACTATACCTAGACCCCACTTTTATGACTTTAGCTCTTGCCGTTCAGAAATTATTGAGGTGACAACGGACTTTACCTGGTACACTGTGTATTTACTGAAAAATTAATATAATTCATCAAATATAACTCTTCATAAAACAAATCCATTAATATTCTTCTCAAAGTTTCATATCTACTTCCAAGTAGAACTAAACACATAAAAAACACGAAATTTTCTTCCAAGACTTCGTGGTAATTCCAAGTTTGTTTCCCTCTGCGTCTTTTGTTGGCATTTTCTTATGGCAATTTGTTTGCTACTTTTATGAGTAACAAACTTAGTTCATGACTTCAGCGCTTTCTTTTCTTCCGAGCAAAGGTCCATGAAACACTTTCTTCTTTATTTCTTCATTCTTTTTTATGGACTTTTAGACATTTCTCTCTCCAGATACTTGGCTACTTTGTTCGTTGTGTTCAAACAAAACTTCTCTGACCCATCTAGATCCAAATAAGAGATAGAAAACGACAGAAGCAGGTAGATACGCTTTTCCATAAGAAACAAAGATTAAAATAAAACCCAACTTTTAAAAGAATCCTCGTGTCACTGTTTCATTCGAGGAGAAAATGTCTATCTGTGTTTTCTATTCTTTTGCTTTGGAGAGATAAAATTCTTTTTTAACTCTGTGCGCATAAAAGAATGCAGGTGGACGTCGAATAATTCTGAAAGCTACGACTAAGTATCGGATAGATAAAAATGTGTGCAGAGAATGCATCACAGAATTTTTGTTCAATTTCATAATCGGTTCTATGAAATAGCTATTTAAGATTCATATTAAAATGAATCATGTTTGGATGCAAATTACTTCCATTTCTTTCTCATTATTGCGGACAAGTGTTTGAAAATAAACCGATAGGTTCTACTTAAGCAAAACGTATTCTTGCTGCAATTAAAATACGTTGATTTTTACTTTCTCGTATACGAAGTATACAAAGAGAAAGTATTGTGATCGTCAAAAATTTCGAACTCGAGATTTTGACGAATCTCCACGTTTTAGACCTCCCCGAGTCCGAAAAACACAATTTTGGAATTACGTCTGTCTGTGTGTCTGTGAACACGATAACTCAAAAACGGCTAGACAAGAGGTATGAAATTTGGTATGTGATCTTTAAACATAATTTGTAGCTTTATATCACATTTTGGACAAAGTCCGTCCACGGGAAGTTTGTCTGTCTATCTGTCCGCTGTCATGTGAACACTATAACTCAAAAACGTAAATAGCTAGATGAATAAAATTTGGTACATAGTTTTATAATCATGAATGTAAATCCGTATAAAATTTTGGGCCAAATCCGTCGAAGGGTTGACTGTCTGTCGGTCCGTATAATCGCATACTTGTAAAAATTATATCTCCTAAACCATTTGGCTTAGATAAATAAAAATTGGTATGACGTTTGCTAATATTAATTATAGATCTGTTCTCAAATTTTGTTTCAATCCGCTGAAAAAAAGGAATTGAAATTGCATATTTGGCTTAAAATGCACATTGCGACTGTGTGTTGGCGGGCGTTTCACTTATTTTACTGAAGTCAGTATAGTTGGTTTCCGAGTTTGGCGGTCTACGAAGGAAATTGTAGCTTCGGACGCGCTTCGGAAATTATGGCAACCCCCTGAACCCGAAACTTCGTTCTGACATTCTCCAGACGGAAGGTATGGTGAAATCTTGCGTGTTATTTGTAGCAAGATTTCGTTCTAAACAACTTTAAATAAAGTTGTGGTATCTCAGCGCACGTAAAAATTCAGAACTTACGCAATTTCTTTATTTGTTATCATATTCCTTTTACACATAATCATAAAAATGGGCGCGGGTCATTTTAAAATTATAATGACTTAGAGTTTAGGAAGCAAAGGGGAGACCACTCTTTCTGGTTTAAAGTAGGACTAAGTTCCTGCCATTGGGAACTGAGGAAGGAATATGATTCATACGCCAAAATACCACAAAAAACGTTGTATGGGAGATCCTATATATATAGGTAACTACATATGTTAAAAACATAGCTAATGTCTTATTTTAGGGATAAAGGGTAACAACAGAAGTTACAAAAAAATTGAAAATCGGAATTGTAGTTCAGCGACTACTGAGTCGCTAAGTTGGGCAAAAATACGCATGAATTTGTGACGCGATCCTCTATATCTCGATAACTAAGTATGTAAAAAACATAACTAATATCTTATTTTAGAGATAAAGGGTAACAACAGAAGTTCCAAAAAGCAATTTGAAAATCGGAAAGGAGTCACGCGAGTAAAGTAGTCCTACGCCTTTAACATCAGCTGCTGTTTGAAAAAGACAGCCTCCCCTCATTTTTTTTTGTTTAATGCCTTCTTACATAACTCTCTTTTCTAACTTATTTAACTGAATATTCAATTAATAAATGAACCTTTGAAATATTTGTGTAAAGTACAATACTTTTGTTCGAACAGAAATATCTTCAAATGCATTACAGTTATGATAATGAAGTAAGATATTATTAAATATATTTCCATTAAATATTTTCTGTGTCGCTTACCTAATAATGCAAAATTTAGTATTTTAAATAGAAGATTTCAAAAGTCTCGAGTAGCATATGCATTTATGGAAAACATATACATGGCAAATATAACATAACTGCTTAATGAGCCTAAGAGTTTCATTTGAGGCAGAAATTTGCATGAAAATCACAGAAACAGTAAAATTGTAAAAGAAGAGACTAAATTTTTGTCACCAAAACTTACGCTCTGATGTTATACATGTAGCAAAAGTCAGTCAACCATTTTTAGGAGATTGCATGAAATACATTGCAGGTGGTTGTAAAAAGGAATTTAATTCACTGCAGTGAATTTTCAATAAATAAAGAGAGGGAGTGTAAATTTTTGTAGACATTTGTTGTAAATTTTTGTAAACATGTAATATTTGATTTACTAAATTTATTTTCTAATTTTGTATACTATAATGGGTATAACAATTGTTACTAAAAATCAATTTTTAATTCAGTCGAGAAGAAATATTGGAAACTGCATACCTTCATTTCTAGGTTTACCCATTTGAAATTTGATATATATAATTTGTAATTCTCAATAAACGTTTAACGTTTAATAATATAATGTTCATTATCTTATTTATTCTTCTCGAAACCAAGCATCCAAAAAAGTGCAAAATGCTTTATGGAGTTTAAACATAAACGATTCATCAATTATTATTAAACATAAATAATTGGCAGAGAGTGAAAAAGATAACATTTTCTTGCCCAGGGAAAAAAGTAATACTTTGCCTTTTCTTACCTTTTCTTAAAACTAATAAAGGAAACGTCTTTTCCACGGTATTACTATCTTATTACTGTAATATAACAGAAGCACATGAACAATAAAACTCAAATATAGAAGAAACTCGTGTTCTTTATTGACGAATTTAGTCAAGTATTAAGATATAATCATTGGAAATTGCTTACAGATATTTATGATCAAAAGTCTATGCAACATAGAACAGAAATAAAATAGTCTTTTATAATTTATCAAGTATTCGACAGAAGCAATTGGAGAACGAACAAAAAATAGATGCTTCTGTTATATACGAAAATAAATGTACATTACAGCGACAATAGATCCAGACAGTTGTAATCTACAAGATAAGAAAGCAAAGGAAAAATTCTTTTGAATTTTATATCTTGCCATCAACAGAACGTGAGTAGTGCTCTGAAATATTAGAAGAAGGTTTTTGGCAAATATAAGGCAAAAGTAGCTCTTCTTAAAAGCAAATGTATCATCTGGAATTTAAAATGGAAGGGATGATCAACGAATGAATATAATATTAGTTTCAAAGAATGGCACTCAACGCTTGATTTAAAACTTCCTGCACGTATATATTATTTTTCTGGTAATATAAAAAAAAACAGAAATGAGCTCGTATATTATCAAGCAGTTTTTCACTGCGGAACAAATGTTGGTACAATCCAATGCATTTGCAGATTATCAGTCAAAATTTTACAAAATGAATTTTTGCTCATGCCTATATCTTCAGCATTTTCATCGACATTTAAACGATTTATACATATGTAATAATTTATTATTTTAACTTTCTTTAATTATTTTAAAGATTCTTTATTTTCAATTACTTCTACTTCCATCGTAAGAAGCGAACTTCTACTCTCACTTCGAGTCCCGGGTCGTTCCGGGGAATCCCCATTTTCTGGGTACTTAAGCTTCCTGTGCATTGTTAACTGCCCTTTTCTGCTCTGATTTTAAATATCGCCGCAAATATGATCATGGATTGGATTCTTAAATATGATCTAAGATGCTAAATTAAACTCGTCACCGGATAATGTTCCTGAAATAAAGACGCATTTCACTTAATCAGCTGTGTATTTATTTTAAAATTGCCTCTACACGTCATTAAAAATCGATGTCATTATATACATACAACACGCATTTCTTCAATTTGAAGATCTTTCGATGACTCTATGTTGAGGAAATGTGTGCATCCATCAGAGCTACGCATCCAGGATAATGTAAGAAGCAGCCTACTTTTCGAATCGTCTTTGGTGATTGTTCTGCCCTAATATAGCACTAGAGCCGTCTAAAAGGAATCTATACTCTTGCTTTAATGTTTCAGTTAAGCAGTTTACCAATTTTATGCAAAATTTCTCGCAAATTCAATTGTCCTCCACTTTCGAAACATTAAAAATCGCACAGTATAGTGGCTAACTCTAAAATTCATGAAACAGAGAAACAAATGTCATGGCGTTCTCGAAAAAAGCAGGTATACGCTCAAGGTTAATACGTCAAAACAATGGCGCTGATAGAATGACGCGTTAACCCCTTAACGGTCATTTTTTAAAAAGAATCGTTCTCAATAAAGGTACTTATTTTTTTCTGCATAAATTCACGCTTCTGTTATTCGGCGGTTAAAATAAACCTATTCAACTATATACCCGGATTGAAAATATTTCAATGACACGGACAAGCTACGACACCTGTTGAAAAAATTTTATAGTGTTGTGACACGAACTAAAAATTTAGGGAAAACCGGAAAAGAAAAGTAGAAAATATCTATGCCCGCACGCCGTAGGGCAGACTGGTTCCCAGATAGCACGTAAGTTTGCAGCATGTTTGATTTTGACTTAATATTCCCTTGTCATGGCAAAATTTGACGCGTCAAACTTGAAACGAACTTGTAGCAAGTTCGCTGTGACAACTAGCGCCACCCTCGCTTGCAACGCATTTGCTACAAGTTCGATGTGACAAATAGCGCCACCTCACTTGCAAATCAAACTTGCTGCAAGTTTGCAAAACGAGCTTCATGCAAAGACAGCACAAAGAGATAATTATCTTTGACATCCGATCCGAAAAAAACATCCGATTTTTAATAGCATCTCCTAGACCGTCCTTCTTTTCATTAATTCAATAAATCAATGATAATTTGTAAAAAAACTAACTTTTTTATAAAAACAAATTTTTGAAGCATTTTCCATCTTTTTACTAAATATATCACTCGCACTTTAAAGAAAACTATATCGCCTTCTTCTTAATGTTGAAATTTTAACGTTTATAAACAAAATTAAACCTAAAAAACAGTCAATGTTGAAAAATAATAACTTCATTTTGTCCCATTTTAAAAGTAATTACTTTTGAACCCTAATTTCATAATTTATTCTACTAGCAAAACGTAGTTATTAGCGAAAATCGCTCTCTCTTTGATTTCAAATCATATTCTCAACACAAAATTTAAAAAAATTAATGAAATCAAGAAAAGAGTTTAAAATAAATCGTATGCGTGATCTATTAGCACAATTTATCTTCTCCTCTCGTAGTCTAGCTGAGCATCAGCTCATTTAGAGCATCAGCTTTGGAAGAAGGAGGTCGCGAGTTCTAATCCGAGGTTGTGTTCGTGCTCTGTTTTTGCTATAATTTGCAATGAGTTTGCAATGCAAGCTTGCTGCAAGTTCGTCCTATGGTGACTTTGAGGCTTGCGTTAACTTGCTGCAAGTTTGTTTCACACTTGCACACTTGTCGTGACAAATTTGCAGAAAGCTTGCAGACTTGCAGTGCAAGTGTGCTGCAAATTTGCTGCAAACTAAAATTGCTATCTGGGTTAAAGGCTTAAATCTCTACTTTTAAGCATAGCTTTCTTCTTCGGATAAACCACACAACACGAGGGAGAAGTCGCTTCCGAAAAAAAAATATTTCTCCACTCTCCAACGAATGTTTTCAGAACTAGTTTTATTGGTTGCTTTAGAAAGAATATTGCGTTAGAATGCAGATAATATGTTTAAGTATAATGTGTGAAATTAAATTAAAACAATGAAAAAGGTTTGACTAATTTTACAGAATTGTAAAGGTACTATTCCAAAGTACCTCTACACGAATCGCCTGATTATGTGAAAAAGGAAATTTAGTCTTAATCACGTTATGCATATTTTGCTGCATAAATTCGCGCTTCTGTTATTCGGCAGTTAAAAAACCTTTCAACCCCAAGGAAAGCATTTCAACGACATGGACAAGCTACGCCATCTGTTGAAAAATGTTTATAGTGTTGTTACTCGAATTAAAAAATCAGGGTAAACCGGAAAAGAAAAGTAGAAATTATAGATGCCCGGGTTAAATCTACTTTAAAGCATCGGTTTCTTTTTTCGGGTAAACCACAACACAAGGAAAAGAACGCTTCGAGGAAAATATTTCTTCACTCTCCAACGGCTATCTTCACAATCAGTTTTATTGGTTGCTTTCGAAAGAAAATTGCGTTAGAATGCCAATCATATATTGAGATATCATGTGTAAAATTAAATAAGTTATCAATTGTTAATATATTATTTCAAGGTGAAGTGTGATTGCGTCAGAAGATTTCAGCGTCCGATGGATCGCTGTGTAAGAAGCATTTATTTACAGCAGATCTATCGCACATGAAAGGCGGAATCACAGAGAGGAGAGTATAAACTGAGAGTCATTTATTTATTTAAACTTCACAGAGGACTGAAAAGATCGAAATGCAGCTGGCAGCCAATGGGGTTCGCAATGAGACAGTGAAGCAACCAATAGAAATTTTTAATAAGACATCCAATCAGCTCTATATAATATGACGTGACGGTTCTGAAAGAAAAGGATGTCATGTGCAAATACAAACAATCTATATATTTAAATAATTCGATTTCATATGAAAAGTTATGACGTCTAGATATGTCATCAAGGAGGTGGAGGGCAGGCGACCCTTCATTGCAAATTTAGACGTCATAAGCTTTCATATAAAATAAAAATTGTCAAAATCGGTCTGGTGGTTGGGGCTCGGGGATTTCTACAGTGTTTACCCATAGACAATGCACAGAGGAGACGTTTTTTCTCAATTCCTACTATTAGTTCACACTCTCCCTATATATATAATCTAAATCCAAATAAAACCAGTATACAAACATACAGAAATAAACAATATATATATATATATATATATATATATATTTATATATCTTGTTCAAATTTTGCAATCGATTTTAAACTAACTTCCCGATGAGCTGGAGACTTGAAACTTTAAACATAGCTCAGAACTAGATGACAATGCAATATTAATTCGCTTTATTGTCTGTCTGTCTGTTTATCTGTCATTTCATATTTTGCATGACGCATGCGCAGTACGTTTTTCATTATATTTCGAAAACTATTAACATTACAGACTTGGTTCTTGGGTATATGGATGGCCCATGGGATCATCGAAGCACCCTCATATTTTAGCCATATCTTTGCGCATGCGCAGTACTCGTATCGCCTAAGTAGGAATTGACTTAAATTTTTTTTATATTACTTGTTTCAATTTCGTTCGAAAATGGAATTTGGTATGGGGCAGGCGACCCTTCATTGCAAATGTAGACGTCATAAGCTTCCATATGAAATAAAAGTTATCGAAATCCGTCGAGTGGTTGGGGCTGGAAACTGTCTGAAGTTGTTACCATATTATTTTAAATATACTGATCCCAACAGTTCCATCAAATTGGTCTGTCAAAAATATTGTAAAATACCTATTGCGGATGATGGAAACTGTTTATTTAGGGAGATATTCTGTATTTATGGATCTGAAGACTTTCATGCCGAAATTTGTGAAAACTTTATACAAAACATTACAACTAGATGAGGTTTATTGAAAGTTTTTACAATTTTAGAGGACTCTGTTGTCTACTAAGTATATGAAATCTGCTATGGTTTTATGGTTCGTTCTACGAATGTATGTATGTAGTATTTCATGCAGTATTTAAAACCGAAAAAAGTAGTGTCTGAGAGTCTCGAAGCTGGTGGTAGGGGCAGTGCTGAGCAAAGTGGTTGCTGGCCGTGAACCCGCCAAGAGTGCGGTGAGAGCGGCTAGTAATTAAAGTAAAACAATGATAAAAATTGGGCTCCTGTTGGAGAATTGTAAAGGAACTATTTCAAAGTACCTCTGCACAAGCCGCCTGATTATATGGAAAAGGAAACTAAATCTTAATCACACTATATATTGCGCAATCCTATTAGGGTATCTAAGTAAGATAAAAGAACATAAAAATCAAATAGAATTTTCTTGATATTATTTTATAAAATTCATAGCGGCATAAGATTTCATTACATTCTTACCCACTGTAACGAAACACTACCTTAGAATATAAGAGTTAAAGCGTCAATTTTTTACAGTTTGCAAATAGAGTAAAGTTCACAGAATCGCCTCTCAATTCATTGTAAATTAAGAGGCGTTCTCAGTTCAGTTAATTCTTAAAGTGATAATGTTTAAATGCAGGATACTATCAGTAAATTGCATAATACGTCGTACATAATAGGGAAATACTCTGGACATAGAACTACAAACTTTTCTGCAGTTACTTCTTCTGTATCAAGTGCTCAATAAGAAAAGGGTTTATGAAAAAATTAGTTAGATTTTTAATTAATTAAAAATGAACCAAAATTGTAAAATTTTCCTTCAATAACATCGAAGCATATTATAGCACAAAAGCTATTTTTACACCGATTTAAATGTTCAAAAATTAGCTTTGAAGTTACTCAATTTTGCACTGAGGGCAATTCCGACATTTATTTCCGGCCAATTTTTTCTTTAAGTTTTGCATTTTTCTTTCAAAATTAGTTTTAAAAATTTTGCAACAATTATTTTCCTTTACACACCCACAAGATTGTAAATAATCAGTGTGAATATCTTAACAGTTCTCGTGCGACTAAGCAAAAATAAATATAGATATTTAAGTTTATTACTAATTAATGCTTTAACATATTTCAAAACAGTGGATGTTTCTTTACATGATAATGCTTTATTCTGGCAT
>BGPR01002003.1:41889-79711 GCA_013235015.1 Araneus ventricosus
ATGTAAAACTCTTTAGGAACAGATTTCTGATTCAATCAGGCCTAAAACATTATTATGCAACGATTTTTCGGACTAAAGTTTGGAGTCTCTTTGTTATAGCATGTGATCTTTACGCCGAAATTGTTAATCAGAGTTAAATTTCAGATCAAATTGGTCAACTATAAAAGGTACTGTTTCAAAATATGCACTCTTTTCCTTCCACTCTGTAGCGAAGATAAACATAAAACGTGCCATATTGCGAAAGTAAACGAAAAAGTGGAGTTGAGAATACTCCAGATGGATGAATTTGAAATATTTTTTAATAAGTTTGTACGAAATTAGATTACGCATGCAACAAAAATTTATCAGTTTCTTTCCCATATTTTAATCAACCAGCTTCACAACTACAAAGTAAATGATATTATTTGAAATACCGAGTGTACGTTTAAAAGGTCGCTTTCGCAATAAAATACATATAGTTACATTTTTTTTCATAATTGTTTTCTGAGCGGTTTCATACATCAAAATAGCACTACGACCCATCAAACATTCAGTATGACTTTATGCCAATCGTCGTGAAATAATGGCACTAGTATTTTGTTATAATTAGTCTAAATGCTTTAGCAAGTTTAGTTTAGTTTAGCTATATTAACGTTCCGTTTTGAAGCAAAACGAGGGCTATTTTGGGGCGGACTTAGTAATTTTCAACCACGGTCAGATGCCGAGGACGACACCTGAGCTGGCACCCCCTCTCTAAATTTCCACGCTACACCAATGGGAGGACGTTTGGCCACTACGTATGATTTAGCGTGCAACAGGCCCCATACAGGACGGGTCTTCAATGGAATAGGGTTTCGAACCTGGAACCCTCCGGCCACAAAGCCGAGACCTTACCACTAGGCCACCGCGGCCTCAAATGTTTTACCAAAACAGATGAGTTCTCTTGTTTAAATTTTATCAAAATATTCATTTCTAAAAAATGATTATATAAAATGACTCTCTTGTTAATATATAGTACATTCTGTTTCAAAATGAATTAATTTGGTATGAGAAAAATGCGAAAACATTATTTATTATTCAAACTTGAAATATTCTGGAATTAGTAAATGTTAAATTCCAAATATTATATAACTAGGAATTATCCATACATGCTTATCAACAGTATCAAAAACATTAACCATAACCAAATCGATTTTATTTGAAAAGGAAAGACAAAATATGCCCAGAATGCTTACATGAATTTAAATATATACGTTTAATCAAGCAATAATTCTCAAACTATTTGCAAAGAATAATAAAATAATTTTTTTATCAAGAAATAAGAGTCTAATAGCTTCCATTGTAATTTCCTCCATAAAAATTAAAGTAAGCGTCTTATCTAATGCAATATTGTTCTAATAAATATACTAAGATTCCAATATAATGAAAGAATATTTTCTTTATTTCTGAATTCAGTCGCGTATTTCGATAACATTGCTGGAAATTGTTTGTCGATATTTATGATCTTCAATCGATATAAGAAACAACAGAAATAAGAAGTAGAATCTTATATTCTGTCAACGATTAGAAAGAAGCTACTGAGGAATAATAAAGACCGGAAAATAAAAGTTTTGGATTGCATATAGAAGGAAATGAGCATCTCAACGAAAATATATCCAGACATCTATAATCTACAAGAGAACAAAGGAAAAGTCGTATCGAATTTTATTTCATGATTTGTATAATGAGAAACATGAATAAGACTGTGAAATATTAAAAGAATGTCCTTATACAAAGAAAAAAATACAGCAATGGCAGCTCTTGTAAATTCTCCAATGCGAATTCAAAATAAAAAGAATAATCAACAAATGAATATTATCTTAGTTTCAAAGCGGCCATTCATTACTTAATTTTAAGACTTCATGAAAGCATGTATTATGTTTCTGGTGAGAAAAGAATATTAATGGAATATCAGATTTTTATCCAGAAGTATTTCTTTGCAAATCAGATAGCATTTTTCACTTTATTGCGTTTGTTTATTTTTCAAGGACTCTGTATTCAATCTAATTCAATTCATACTCTGAAGGATACATTTAAATGGAAATATAATGGTATTCATGCAATCAAATGTCAAATGAAGCCTTTTCTTTGCTCTGAAAGGGATTTTTCTGGGATAGCGTGTTTCAAACATGGCTATTCAAATTATTTAAAAAGCATTATTTGAAATGAGAAACTGAGTTTTAACACCTTTGTCCCTTTATGATGTATTATATATACGGCTCAACCATATTTTAAATAAAGTAAAACAATAATAAACAAAATTTTCTAGCATCGGTCCATAATTTTATATACTACAGCATGGTTTTGTTGCTGTGTGAATATTCTATACTTATTTTAAATCTAATCGATCAGTTTAAACTAGTTCAATTCTTCGTAGTTAGTAAATTCATCCTTTTTTATGCACCTGATTCAATTCTTCGTAGTTAGCAAATTCATCCTTTTTTATGCACCTGATTCAATTCTTCGTAGTTAGTAAATTAATCCTTTTTTATTCACCTGATTCAATTCTTCGTAGTTAGTAAATCCATCCTTTTTTATGCCCCTGATTCATTTCTTCGTGGTTACTGAATTCATCCTTTTTTCATGCACCTGATTCAATTCTTCGTAGTTAGCAAATTCATCCATTTTTATACACCTGACTAATTTTATATCCACAGCAGTTCACAAATTCGGCACCTGATTTTAAAATGCATTTCGTGTGTAATTCTCATGTTCCCTTAAAATAATATACGTGGGGTCCAAAAAGGTATTTTACAAAACTTTAAGTGCTTGTCTTTGAGATCGTGACGAACAAGTTTAACCCTCTGATTCCTAAGGCCACTGAAATAAAGGGACCTCAAAATACAGGAACGTCCGAGATCCTCTATCAAAGATAAGGGAAATTCACTTTCCGCTTCAAAAACCACAATGACAGACGACATTGTCCGAATTTTAAGAAAACTCGCCTCTTCCCCAAACACATCTGGACGAGCCACTCTAACGGAAAAAGCACGCGCCGCGGGTGTGAAATCAATCACCCTTAAGGAAAGGGGTTGGGAATTTCAGAGTGACATTCGGACGTTTTGGACGGCTATCGTCATTTGCTTGATGGGACGTACGGGACGGTCCCGTATCGATAGAGTTAATATGAAATATTGCGTCCAAAAATAAAACTATGAGGTGCTGCAACAACGAAACTGACACATAAAAAAAGGAAGTTAAAATGATATTAACATTCCTTTATTAACAAAATCAATTATGGATAAGAAAATTCATGACTACATCATAGAAGATATACTCAAAATTCCTTGTATGCCTCGATGCAGTCTTCACAACGTCGACGAATGGATTCTCGATGCATGGCCGCACAAATTGAGCAGGTGTCACGGTTACGTGACACCACTACTATGATTCTGTCTAAGGATCGATACCTTATGTTACGGATTTATCGTATATCATTAACTTCATGTATATCCACAGGAAGATTTCCATGGGGGTGTGGTCGGGGGATCGTAGTGGCCAAGCGACTCGTCCTCCTGAGCCAAGTCAGAACGAGGAAGCCCCTCTCTTATACAGTGCAATTATTCAAACAATGGATGACTTGTCAAACGTCTGTTAAGGAAGTTCTGTTGGCGTATGCGTATTACGGCCCATGGATTTCCACCTGTGGAGAAATAAATGGGATGTGTATCCACAAATTCTGTGTTATTGAACCATATCATCCTTCTGCAGCAACGACCTCGAATGAAATGATCCCACTTCCTATTCCACATTACTCCCTGGCGGTCGTATTTCGCGTTTCTGGATACAACTTCCAATGAGAATCGTGTTCGTTCATGACAGACTTGTTGACAGACGAGCACGTAAAGTTTGTAAATGACCTTTTGGGATACCCTGTATAAATATTGGACTATAATACTGCATATCTCATAATTTTGTCGTACTTAAATTAAGCAAATGATTTGTAACTGAGTTATTTTAACTTTATTTTGCATAATCCTTATAGACAGCATATTTAGCTATAACTGATGTGATATTTTATCAATAATATTTGGTTTTTGCACCTACTAAAGTCAAATTGTTTTCAATGGATGATTGATGCAAGATATCTGCTCAGTGTTTTAGCAACAAATTTTGCATCTAAAATAGCTAATCTTTTATGCCGTGGATTTTCTAGTTTAGATCCGCCATATGTGAGGACCTTGGGCACGTTAAACGTTAAATGTGCCGCATAGGGCAAAAGTCCTCCCGCTGGCGTGGTGCAGAAGATAGAGAGGGGGTGCCGTGAGGTATCATCCTTGTCATCTGACTGAGATTGAAAGTGACGAGGCTGCACAAAAGGCCCTTGTGTTGTTTCATAATGGGACGTTAATTAAACTATACTATATGCATGCACACAATTCTAGTCAGGTCGCTATAATTCTAAATGATTTTTCCTACTAGCATTAAATAATGATGTATATGATGATTTTGTTCTCATTCAAATTCTTTTCGTCATGCTTCTCTGGACATCTAAATTTGCTGTTAAAATTATATCTGTTAACTATTTACTATATTACTTGCATTCAATTTTCTTAATCAGAATTTTTACTATAGATTTACTTTGAAGTGCCTGCATAGATTATCTTAATTTTGAGTTGCCATAAGCGTTAAAAATATGTAAGCCTAATTCAGATTATTTTTCTTTTAATCTAGCTCAAAATTCATAGTAGTTGATTTGAATTATTCAATGAATGAGATTAATTATAATCAAACTGGTACTGGAAAAATATTTTTATTACAGAATTAAACAATAATTTGTATAGGAACGGAAAAAAAATGTATCATAAGATCATTTTGTGAACCACTACTTTACCATAACTTTAAAGTTCTCTACATTTCCCCCCTTTTTTCATTAAGATTTTCTGCTGTTTTAATACAATTCGCAAATGCGAGCGATATCTAAGGTGTGTCCAAATTTAAAGGAGACTTTAGCTGTATCGAAGTTGTATCAAACCCTAGTGAGTTAATGTGCTAGCCGATAGATGGCGTGGCGGTATTCCCATTTGCACCTGCGTAGTTAATGACTTCGTATCAATATCCTCATTTCTGCAGAGTTGTTTCCGCAGTTCGTTGCATCATGGATTCTTCCAGATCAGCACAAAGAGCAGTTATCCAATATCTTCGCACAGAAGGGGAGCATGCTTCACAAATTTATCACAGGATGGAAGAAGTGTACGGAGAGCAGTATCTCGCAAGGTGCACCATATTCCGGTTGTGTTAGCGTTTTGAGGCGGGGCGTTTAAACACCAAGGACTTGCCACGTCCTGGGCAGGCGCACGTTGTGACCAACAGTACCACGGATGAGCTCAGACGGCAGAATCGACGGATCACCACACGTGAAATTGCTGTTGAACTGTCGATAAGCAAAGGAACTGTGCATCACATAATCCACAGAAAGCTTCGTTATGGCAAAGTTTCAACACAGTGGGTGCCCAAGCATCTGTCAGAGAATCAGAAGACGGCGAGATGGGAACTGGATCCGTCAACAATCCAGGAGTTTCTACACTGAAGCAATCCACTTCCTTCCTACGCGCTGGGATAAGTGTATCAGTGCCAGTGGCGATTATTTATAGTTGTAGTGTTCCACATGAACTGTAATTAGAATATTGTTATTAAAATAATTTTTCACATAACCGTAGTCTCCTTTTCATTTGGGTACACCTTAAACAAATTATTTATTTTTGTAATCACCTAAAAATAAATTATTTTTGTAATCAATTTTTTAATGCATAGAACAGAAATCCCTATTTCTAACAGTCTGAGATGCCGTGAGAACAAAAGTATGATGTAAATTATTTTGAAAACTAAAATTATCGTTATTTTACGACAGCCTGAATGATGCTATTTTAAGACAGCGCAAAATTATGAAATTATATTTATTGCTCCTATGTCGCTTTGCACCCATTATCTTTCAATGTGAATTCTAAATCAGAGTTAGTTCTGCAATTGACTCTGTACTGAGTTCTTTTAGCACTGTACGGAAGCATTATCTATCTCTTTTTATCATCATTCTAAAATAGAATAGATACAAAAAAAAATCGAGAACCCTCTCTCCATCGAAATTAATTACTAATTTCTAGGGTGAAAATTTTTATCAAAAACATGCACAAGTCTTTCAATCATAAAATCGATTACAACAGGAAATTTAATGAGAATAGTTTTTAAAGATGTTCTTTAATTAAAGTACTGAAAATTATATTTTTTATTTTAAATATTTTTTAAATTTTAGTTATTAATTTATAATCCATTATTATATATATTATAGAATCTTGAAAGTTTTTGGAGTTAATGTAGTGATCCATATTCTTTCCAGCCCTTGTTTTTATTAAATTAAATTTTCGTTTTGTTTTAAATTCGTTGAACAAAACGCAAAAATATATTTAACAATACTTTTATTTCATTATTTCATCAACTTTTAAATAAAAGCAAATTCCCCCAAAACTGCTATTTAATGAATAAATAGAGCGTGAAATAAAAAGATAAATGATGTAAATAAATCGAAGCAAAAACTAAATAAACATAATAAGAAAAGTAAACATTAAGAAATGCACTCTTCATATTTATTTATTTAAATTTTAATTTATTTAAATTAATAAGAAATGCTAGCTTGAGTCCTTGATAGTTGAATAAAAGCGTTAAATTCTTCTATTATAATTAAAATTCGGCTTAAATTCCTTCTTTATGTTCCCTTCTAGAATAATTCTTTCACAAAAAAGAAGAAAAAATGTTCCGTACTTAATAAAACACCCACTCCTATATCTTTCCAATTACATTCTGTCACATGACTTTTGAAATTCCAACTCTCTGTAAGATTTGATTAATAAAAATAACGACTTCTCATTTACACTCGAGTTAAGTTGAGCTGTATTTTACGGTTCGGAAATCTTCCTGTTTATCGTATGATCTCGAAAGAATTCTGAAAACTATCGCAGTTCCCTCTTTCCTTCTATCGGAACGGGTATCGATAGCGATCTTCTGTTGCCATGGCAACACCTGTCTGACGTCACGGGAGCGTAACAAGTAAATATCATTAAAAATGCAAAAAGTTGGTATACACTTTAAAAGCGAAAAATTCGACCAAGAGTGCAACTGAAAGCAAGGAAAGGAAAAAAATTCTTTCAGGCGATGCATATTGCAACCTTGAAAAGTCTCGAGAATTCTGATGAAACTTTAGAATTTGGAACAGTGTTTGGAGAAGAAATCGATATGGCTTTTATGCTTGTGAATGTATCGATTAAAAGAAAACATTAAGTACGGAATCCTTTCAATTCACAATAAACAATAAGAACAAATCCATTAGTTCTAAATGCATGTAAAATTTTAGTAAACGCTTTATTTAGAAAGATTTTATAGCGATGACTTGCTCTGATGGAGCCATTTTCATTTTTTGGTCATTATTTCCATTTCAACTCGATAAGTGCCGAGCCGTGAAAGTTTAAATTACTTGCAGAAAGCTATATTTCATGAACTTTTAAGGTTTAATTACAAAAATTATAATATAAAAATGTTAGTTTGAAATTCAAAGATATAATTATACTAAATGAACTCTCAAAATCATTACATTACAACGAAAAACTGAATATTTTTCCAACATTTGATAAAGGCATTTAGTCTTGTTCGCAAGCTAAATCAAAAATTTTAAAGAAAAGATATAGTTTTAAAATGAAAAAAATGTTAAAACTTCTCAATTCAAATTTCCTTATCTTAAAAGCTGATGCTATTGTTCCATTCTGATGCCAACAAATTTATTAAAAGTTACATACACAGTAAATTTAACTTTTTAGGTGCAGGGTGATTATAATTAAAGTTGAACTTTCAAAACGCTCTGAGAAAAGAACCACTGGTCAGAATGACCTGAAATTTGGCCTGGGTATACTCGAAGAAGGGAGAAACAGTATGTCAGAAGAAAGAAACAGTATGTATAAACAGAATGGGCCATTCTTTTTCGAAGAGATAGTTCCTGCGGGTCCTGTTACCTGTACCGTCAATGGCGTATGCTATGAATAGCCTATCCGCAAACATGTCATTCCAGAACTTCCACAGCGTGCATGTAGGCAGCAAATTTTCATGTAAGACGGTGCTCATCCACTCATTGCAAACAGTGTTAAGCGCTTTCTCAACATGCATTGCGGAAATGATAGAATTATTAACCGTCATTTTCCAACAAACTGGCCGCCAAGATCACCTGATCTTAATCCTTGTGATTTCTGGCTGTGGGGTTATCTGAAACATGCTGTGTTCAGTGGTCCGATTCCAAACTCAGCTGAACTGAACACACGCATTGCGCAACACATTCACAACATTAGCAGAGATACACTACGATCTGTCGTAGAATGTGTTATTTCTCGGTTTGAACTGCGGCAAAAAATGGTGGTCCGCATATTGAACATATCTTGAGCATGTCGTGGTGCTTTGACTTCCAATTAAAGTGCTACAACTACCGAATGACTTCGAAGTCACGATTTCATTAATCGATTTATTTTCAGTAAAAACCATTACAGTCATGCACATTAAACAGTACAGTAGGTTCTAAACTTCAACCCATGCAATGGCCGCCGCATTGGGTTGTCAATATCACTGATACCAGAACCCTTGAACGTTTTGACGTGAAAAAGTCCTTCCGCTCGTTACAGTGATAGTTGGTCGAACTTTCTTGTGTGACATAATACCGTCAAATTTGAATCGCTAATACCTACCCCTAATACTGCGAAAAGCATGGTTGACCCCACAAAGGATACATCATATCTGTAAGAGTTTGACGCATAGTATTTGTTTTGCCTGTGACGTCATCGTACTAGTGAAGGCGCATGCGCGTGATTGTTATGAATTAACTTTATGTAAGGTAAATATTATCATCTAGTTATCTTGTTATCTAGTTCTCTAGACTGTCAGCACATGGCGCTATCAAAAGCTACACCAAATAAGACATAAGAAAGGCGCAGTTCTTGTCCGCGCCGTAGATTTTTCTTGAAAACGTCGGGATAAAAGCATAAAACAAGTGTTTTGTAGTAATATGTATAATCAATCTCTTTAATACAACATTTACACAGAGTAGTATAATGGTTACAGAATAAATAAATCAGAAGCTACCATAGACCCTTGCTGCATGCGATAAACTTGTGATTTATCTATTCTGTAACCATTATACTACTCTGTGTAAATACTGTATAAAAGAGATTGATTATACATATTACTACAAAACACTTGTTTTATGATTTTATCCCGACGTTCCCATGAAAAATCTACGGCGCAGAACCAAACTGCGCCTTTCTTATTTTTTATGACACGTAAAGCGCCATCTATTGTTAATATTTTGAACTATTTTTTCTACTTTTCCCCTATTTTTCAAGTATACTCAGGTCAAATGTCATGTCATTCTGACCAGTGGTTCTATTTTTACAGCTTTTTGAAAACTGAACTTTAATTATAATCACTCTATATATCGATTAAGATAATACATCCATTTTCTGGGAACAAATACTAAAAAATAATAGAACTTGACTCTGATTGAGATTAGGCTAAATCAGAGGTTAGTTGAAAGCTTTTCTGTAGAATGGCTTAGAAATGAAAGCAGTTCAAATCAAAAAATGTAATACTTTTTCAGTAAACGACTTTATGCTTCTTAATTATTAAATGTCACTTTTAAAAACTAGTTAATCATGTGATAAGTGCTTTATAATCCAAATTACTGTAATTCAATATTTTATTTTTTAGCCTTTAGTATCTGTTGCATTAAATCATTATATAAATTGGACATGAACGTTAAATGAAATTTATTTTCATATTAATCACACCTGTTTATAATCCGAAATTTGTCTTACTGATCTCTTTTAGGTTAGGGCAATATTGAGCTAAAAGTGTTTATTCTTTTCATCTTTCTATATGATAATAAATAAGTAGCACAAAATATATTTTAATATCAATTACTAAACATTCTAAAACTTATTGAATGGAGAGAGATAAATGATAAAATATTAGAACGAGAAGGGGAGAGAGATTGCAATGGATTGAAAGGTTCAGTCCCAGATGTTAAGACGCTGAAAACTGTTGGAATACAGTGATTATTTTCTAATTACAATTTAGAATTCCAGATGTTGCTCAGAAGAAAATCTGAGGAAAGATTCAGAAAAGAATCTGAGGAAAGATATGAAGCAAACTCATGTTCTCTGCGGAGGTAAATTCTCTCTCTAAAATTAATAATCTCTTTCTCTACAGCTTCTCAATCTTCTAAATGTCTCAGCAATATACCTTCTAAAGTTCAGACTACATGAATGCTGAGTTACAAGCTTCATCTGCATTCCATTCCTTTAACCCGATATCTGATATTTTTTCACCGATTGTCTGTTTTACCACAATTTGACTGTCGAGGCATCGCCAAATATGGTTTTTACGCTATCAATATTTTGGGAGATCAGCGACAACTGATGTCTTTTTCATGTCACAACATCGGATTTATTTTTATGAAGGCACTTTAAAGTACAAGATGTAACACGTTCAGATGGAAGCCGTCAATTTATCCTCATTCTCTAATATTCCGCCAACGACTATGTATGAAATTGTCTATCATCGTCAAATATCTGAAGTAAACATCATCTTATTGACAGACATCCACTGAATTTAAGCACTGAAAATGATTTTTAAAAAAGCTGATGTTTTGGTACTGACTTTTACGCAGCTATGAGTGCTTTTTAGGATTTGAACATTTTCAAAAATTGCTGAAGGATATTTGTAAGTTTAATTCTTTTAAAATTATTTAAGTAAATTTGTTAAATAAAATTCAGAAAAAAATAGTTCATTTTTTTATTGGTTTACAAAATTGCTGTTAATATAAAGCTATTAAAAATAAAGTTAAAACTGAGTTTTATTATAAAAAATCATCTAATAACAAGTTCGGTTAAATTCACACATTGTTAGCTAAAAGAGTTGCACTGAAAAAATTATTATTAAATGAGAGTTTATTATTATTAAATGAATGAAATGAGAGAAATTATTATTAAACGAAAATTATTATTAATGAGAGTATTAGTTATAACGTTAAAATTCGAAATTTGTTTTTTTTTAAATTCCCAGGTGGTCACGTTAAAAATTATAAATAGCAAAAGTTACGTACTTTATTTAGAGCAAACAATAGATATTAACATAGTATTTTCAAATACAGAAACTACAATGCTTTTGGATTGAATTACAGGAAAACAAAATTTCATTTCATTTCGTCAACTCCCATCTAATTTCGTAACGGTTACAAATAAGAAAATAAAAAAAGAGCTAAAAAGAATGTAACTGATGAGATCTTTTCAACTGTGTGTCACACACTGTGGTTAAAAAACAAGCGAAGTTCAAAACAACTTTTCATATCTTATCTGCTAAACAATTGCAGCTATCGAAACACTTTCCTCATAGAAGATGCTAGCTATGAAGAAACGATATTTCGATTAATTTATATGATATTTTTATGTTCAGCATTAAGGGAAAAAAGAGAAATCAAAATTTGAACCTTCCGCATTTCCATACCCTTCGAAATGGATGGCCTATCTACGCACTCGACATTCTCCTTATAACATTTTGTTACTAACCTGTCATGTCGCTGTCAAGAAGTGTTAGTCTTACGGTTGGAAGGAAAGAAACATTTAGAGAGAATAAATGGGATGATGGGGTAATAGAAGCCGATGACCCACGATCTTATTGACCATTTTGGCGACTTGGGAACAAAATTAAAGTACTCAAAAATGCTAGAATTTTCTCGCTATCACTATTAGGAGTAAAGATATACAGAATGTTCTAGATGATTCTATGTGACGTCACATCCTGTCGGAAAAGGTATAAAAACACGGAGGTGCTGATATGAAGAATAATCGTCTAAGAATCTCCTTAGGTGCGAACGTCTTTGAAATCTATCTCTGGGGAATCTTGTTCACACTGAGAGTTGGTCAGCTGTTGAACCCTGAGCGCTATTGCTCGTACTGTTACTGTTATTGTTAGTGGCTTGCTGCTTGCAGGTGGTGCTAATTTGTGTAAGTGCTGTGTTCCTTGTTACCTGCTCTTCGTTTTTTCGAAAATATTCCTTGAATAGAGCTTCGTTCTTTATTATCCTGATTTTGAGACTGTTTCTCACAGTGCATACACCGGGCGATTTTCGCAACAATATCCTTCGCCGGTTGAGTCTTCCCATAAGGAATGTATCTAAACAGAAGGAGTTGCTGTTTGCTTGTCTATGATAACTTGAGTATAGTTGTGTTTTAATAATATCTCTTGGCTGAATTATTAAATTAAGTGTCATTCACCGGGTGATTTAGGGGTCTATTCTGGTAACCCCGGTTGGATTGGGTTCCGTTGTTAACGTGCGGAACCCAACCCAACCGGGGGTACCAGAATAGACCCCATAGGTGTACATTTCTTTTCTATCTAGAGTTTCTGGCCTCTAAATAAGATTCTAATAACGAGTTGTTGATTTTAATATTCGCTGCTACCAGTAATGTGATTTCATGTTCACGCAACACAAAGAATGGATTTTGGTAATAATCGAAGAAAAACAGACAATCGTATCCATATGATATGAGTTTAGTCATATTAACCTCCCGTTTTGAAGCAACAAGAAGGCTAGTTTGGGAGGGACCTCGCAATTTTGAACCGCCGGCAGATGACACCTGAGCTTGTATAGCCCTCTCCGCACTACATCATCGGAAGACGTTTGACCCCCCATTTATGATTTAACGTGCAACAGGCCGAATACAGGACGGATCTTCAGTGAAATCGGGTTTCGAACTTGGAACCCGTCGGTTCCGAGGCCGACACCTTACCACTAGGCCACGGCGGCCTCGGTATCCATGGGGGATGATTGTTACTAAAATAGCGAAGCCTGATTTCGTGTCTTATATCAGACAGTTTTTAATGATCGAAAGGTCATAATATTTTTAATTTATTCTATTTAATTTTCGATTTATATATATTTTATTGTTCGATTTATACATATTTTCATTTTAAGCGTTGGTTACTTTTACACATTCTGTTCTTAAAATTATCATCCTTCCTTTATAAAATGTATAATTTTTTAAATCAGTCACTTTAATTCAGTTGATTTCATCACTTGCTTACAAGCAATTTATAAAAGTCTTCTCACAGGTATGCTTTGAATCTATCAAATATAAATAAATTAATTAGAATGGAACCAGTTCAAAGTCATTATACATATATATCTTGCAATGCAGCATTATTTTTTTCTGTAACATTTTTCAAAAAAAAAAGATATAACTTAAAATATGTATTTTATAATTGGTTTCCGATTGCACAATCGAATCTAACTGAATTTATTGAAAAATTAATTGCAAGATTATTTTGTGCACGATTTGAGAAAAAATATGTAAGATAAAACCACGCACATAACAACAAACACAGGACATTGAAAAACGATCACGCAAAAGAAAAAACTAATTGCACATGAAAATAATGATAGCAGCATCGTATAGGAAACAAAACTACATATTTCATGCACAAAGGAACTTCGGATATACTTTAATTACACGCGACAGGGTAAGGTTCACTAATGGGGCAAGAACAAAAAAGGTCATTAACCTCTCATTCAATCAATATTCAATAGAGCTTGTCAATTGGCTGGGCTTGTTTTCGTTGAAAAAACGGAAGGAACGTGTTCCCCTAATGCACGTCCGTTAAGTCACTAGAGAATAGCTTCCTTTTTTTCCTTTAGTTTTGATGTCATAACTTTTTGAGTACGTTACTTCCACAATATGAAAAATCCCATAAAAAACACAGAATCGGTACTACAAATTCATTTTCTTTAGTTTTACATATGATAAATAATGCGGAACCTTCAAAGATTTATATTAATATTTTGTATTTTAAAGGACCAATCTTCGAAATTTCCTGAAGTTTTCACACCGCTGTGATGCATGTATGCATCCAGTTTTGGGAATATTACATGATAATTATATAATAACTAATAATATATTCCTTGCCTTTTAAAGAAAATACGTTTTTACATGAGTAAACTTTGATTAAACATTTAAAGTTCTAAATAAACAAATATTAATTAAAATTTAAGATCAAGATTATTTTTTAATTATTTTTCTTTATTGCCTATATTTATTTGTGTAGTATTTCTATATATAAATATTTTGTATTTTACCGGAAAAATCTTCGAAATTTCCTAAAATTTTCACACCGCAGTGATGCATGTATGCATCCAGTTTTAAGTATATTACATGATAATCATTTAATAACTAATAACGTATTCATTGCCTTTTAAAGAAAATGTGTTTTCTGAATGAGTAAATTTCGATTAAACATTTAAAGTTCTTAATAAACTAATATTAATTAAAATTTAAGATCAAGATTATTTTAAATTATTTTTCTTTATTGCCTACATTTATTTGTATCGAGTTACGAAACGGTTATTTAAAAGTAAAATATCCTACAGTGTAGGTTTATAAGTTGTTTTTTGTTTGGTAAGTCACGGTTTTTCAAAATGTTTTTTGTACTGCACTAAAAATAATTATTCGGAAATTATTATAATCTACATTTATAATGCTAGTTTTGTCAATCATCTCAGTGGGTTTGATAAATTCTACTAAATATTTCATGTTTTATTACCGATTTTATACATTTCACCGATAAAAATGAGGCATTCCATAAATATAGGGCAAACATTTTTACATTAATCAACAATTTTATACTGTTTGCAAATGAATTTCGCGAATTTAAAATAGCCGAAGACGTGATTTAATTATGATTATAATTATTCAGTATATTATAAATTAAAATATCCAAATTATTCCCCAAGTATTCTTTATACGTCAGAATATAACATGAGATTCCTGAACTAGGTTGTTTAAAATAGCCGAAGACGTGATTTAATTATGATTATAATTATTTAGTAGATTGTAAATTAAAATATCCAAATTATTCCCCAAGTATTCTTTATTCGTCAGAATATAACATGAGATTCCAGAACTAGGTTGTTTCAACACATAGCGCTTAATTTCATTTTTAAGGCAATATTTTTCTAAAAATATACCGATTTTTCCTTTACGCATATGGACTATTACATCAAAATACGATTAAATATATAATTCAGTAATAAAAACACGTATAGAATATTTCAGTATTCTTTTATAATTTTTTATGAATTCGCAATCAAAAATGGCAACAATTTATATTTAAAATGAAAAGTTTATTCCCTACAATCTTGCCACTCCAAATTTTTATCGAGCAACTTAAGATAAAAATTAGGTTCCTATATTTCTCACAGAATATTATTATCTTATTCATTTACTAACAGTACACTCAAGGCGTTACTTGTGGAATCAGGCCTTCAACAAAATGGGGGAAAATGTCCACATTGGGATGAAAACGTTTTGAAAACAAAATCAAAACAAAATATACATATTATTTTCCAGCTTATTTTTTTGCTATAATGACATTTATCAAAACAGAAATGTATATATTATTGAGTTTGCCCTCTTCTTTTCTTCTCGACAATCACGCGAATGTAATGACGTCACCTGCCGGAAGGATTCGGATTGTAGAAATACATGCCAGGAATTAAAGCATATGACGTCACCTTCCACGAGTAAGGTCAAGCACCAGCCAATGAAATTGCAACAATGCATTCTGGGATCGTGCGGAGAAACTCTCGCTGTTAAATCTCACTAGCAAAAATTGTTTGACTGATCAGGGAGAAACTAATTAAAAGAAACCGAAAAAAAGAGATTTTAACAGTTCTTGTTTTACATTCGACAGAAACGTTCCGGTAATAACCTGAAAAGAAAATGAAAATTATAGAGATGTTAGAACGTCAGATGCGAGAATATGAAGAAATCTTTATTAAAAATGACCACAAAATGGTTATTTTTCAGACATTTCTCAAAATTCAGTAAATTACGTTAGACGTACGAAACAAACTTCATTAGAACGGAAATCGTTTTTACCGATGGTGTAACTGTTTTTTTCGTACAATTATTCGAAGTCATGCTATTGAGAAATGAGTGCGAAAAATCTCCCAGAACAACACAAAATAATAAATAAAAAAATTTCTAGATTTAATTTTAAAATTCTGGCTTCGAGGTGCATTCAGTCACCATTACGACTACCTGTGTGACAAATTTCATGACTGTAAGTGCGATAGATTCGTCTGGACATCGCATAATGTGAGGTCCTGAAAAGCACCCGCAAATTTTCCCATGGAAAAAGTGACCGGACCTCCCAGTTCGCTAGCAGAGAGCGGCCGAAGAAGGGGCCGACAAAGCTCTTTTCAGATTGCATCATCCGGAGGGTTTCGTTTGAAGCTCGCCGCCGCTTTGACCTCGAGTGGACACACACGAAGCCGGAAAATGCATTGCGTACGCCTAGAGCCAATGCTATTGAGGAGTTAAAGACAGAGTTTTGTCATTGGGAGAAAGGGTTCCCTCTCCTACAAATGAAGAGCTGAACTTGTGACCCCGCCTAAAAAGGGCAGGTCCCAAGGAGGGTTTTTAAGCTGGAACCATAGAGGAACTGAGAGGATGATCGAGAGATCAAGATAGGGTTCGTTTGGAGAACCGGAGAATTTGGAAAAGCAGTTCTCAGGCTGAGAAGCTGCTGTACCGGGCCTTGCCCCGTTAACCTAAGCCAACCTTTGGCTGTTTATCGCTCGTCTCGAGTGAGAAGATCTTAGGAACTCTGATTGAATTAGACGTGCCTTACGTCGCTACGAATTACCTTCTTGGTATTTGATATAACCCGTGAGAGGTTATCTGTTAGAAATATTAGCGGATTAATCCCTCAGATCATTATTCCGGACTTCGGACTTATACTCGCCTAGAGTAGAACTTTTAGAACTTTATGCATTACCTCGAGTGAACTCGGAAAATCTGCGAACTGTATCCAGATTGATTTTTGACTTGTCTTATGCTATCTCGTCCTGAGTAAGCGGAGTTGTTTGAAATGATATTAATTTGTATATACTGTAGAAATTCCTTTAATCAAGAATTTTCATTAAAATATTAATATCTTAATATGGCTGTGTCGTCTGGTGAGTCCTTCATAGCTTAGTATCGCTGAGCTAAGACCCTACAATACACACACACGCACACAAGTATTGCCTTTTATAAGTATAGAAAGGAGTAAAGAATAAGTGCAAATATGTGAGGTACGAGTGAGATCGACGAATAAGAATAAAATGAATAAGACGAACGAACGAAAAAAGGCAAGAAAGATTGTAGCATTTAGAAGCCAGGAACACAGCAAATTGTGAAGTATATAAACTGAAATTTAATAAGGTCTTTATTTGAATACTTAAATCCTAATTTTAAAATTCCAACTATGTTTTCTATTTTTCTTACATATTTAAATGACCTTTTATGTATAGTTTTATGTAAATTTCTTTTTAATATTCGCAGATGGTTGACGCCTTTAAAATTCGACTTTAATGCGATATAATCGATTCCTAAGATCGATTTGCATTTGATTGTTGGAATTCCAATTCTAGGTTGTCTTTTTCACAGTGATAGTTTATTATCTAATTATCTTTCTGTATTTCATTATATGATTATTAATTAGGTAACATTATTTTATATTTAATTTTAATCATTTGTTTAATATGTGTATACACTGAAAATGTTGTTTGAGTTTTAATTGTTTGTAATATATATAACTATATATATATATATATATATATCATTTGTTTTGATAGCGGTATTTAATAGTTCTATATAATTTTAGGAATTTTAAAAATATATTACACACTAGCAAATGCCGAGAAACACGCAGTAAGAGAAGCTCTTATGCAAATTCTAAGAATATTGCTCGACATAAACTATATTAATGTGAAATATCTCGGAAATTTTTCCAAGAATTTCCTCAGAAGGATTTTATACAGTGCGAGAAATATATTTGCTTCTATTCATGCTATAATACGGATATAAAAATAGACAGTATGTGTATGTCAACATAACATAGTATGCTTTGTAAAATATACTGCGAATATCAAATATGCTTCTAGACAAATTGCAGGAACGCATGGATTTCAGTAAAAGAAGAAAGAATATCCTTACTTCAGAAATATTCTTATTTCCTTGAGTCACATTTAAATACAATCTCTGATTCAAGAATGGAAAAGTTTTCTAAGTGTGATGCAAAACCCCCAGAGGAGTACTGACTGTAAGAGAAGAAATGCAAACTTTTTCCGATTGAAATTTCCCATTATGAATTTTTACACAACGAGATATTTATCTTCTTAATACACCACCAAGACAGCGCAGTTTGGTAAAATTTACAGCAACTATTTCACATTTCTTCCTTCCTCGGAAAAACTGTGGGAACATCTAGCATCGTAAAGGCAATAAACATTTCAGAGACTTTCTGAGCTCGCTATAAAAGTCAGATACCAATAAACACTCCAGGATACTAGGAAGGAGAATGCAGGGAGAAAAAAGGTACTCGTAGGTTAGAGATTGGCGTCTGACCATCCGGGGAAATAATTGGAACCATCTACAAGAAAGATTGCTATATGGTCTGTCCAATGCAAATAAAATAGACCTACAACGACGGACAAGCAACTTGGTTTATAAGAGGGGACCGCATTCAAAGTGCAGTTAACTGTTTAACGATCCATAATCATGTCAACGAGTTTTTAAATAACTATGGACGTCTCGATTATGTTAGAGAAACACAAAACAGCCGTTTGCTTTAAATATCTTTTGAGTTAAACTTTTATACTTCTACCAGCAAAAAGTTTCCGGAATGCTTCATTGAACTCTTTAATCCCGAGGCGACTTTTTCTTCTGTCCCCTTTAAAACCGGGAGTTATTGGGAGGAAGCGACATGAATTGGACTCTCCGAACCTTGGTGGTCATTTATCTCACCCCACCCTCTGCTATAATCTTCCCTACCCTTTGCGGTGCAGTGTACCAGCTCATGGCACACCTAATTTCACTCGCTTCTCAACCGTTAAATTCAACTATAAATGTGAAATAATAAGTTTAGGATGGGGCTAATAGTACTCCTTTTAGAATGTGTATGGCAGCCTTATGAAATTTCGTTCCGTGATAGGAATTAATAGAGATAAAGTTTGGGAAAATTGCTTAACTCAGAGATAAGAATTTTTTCAGCTCTGGACGTTTACAATTTTAGCAAATTAACTCGAAAATTTTCCTCCAATATTCTTGAACTTTTAATTTATGATTTTCTGTAAGATTCAACAATAGTTATTGAGTGTAGCAAGATGGCTGTATCTAAGGGGATTCTCATATGAAGGGGTGACCCCAAAGGGGGACCACCCCACTTCTCTGAATGAGGTAAGTTTATTAAAAAAATGTTTTTCTAGATTCTATGTCTAGGCAATAAACTAAATCCATTCATGATGTTTTTCCATCACATTTCAAAAAATGTAATGCCTTGCGCAGCAAATGGTTAAGACGCAGGGAAAAGGGCAATTATAATTGGACCCCCTACCGCGCTTATCTCTTAAGCGATATCAGAACCTCATCTCAAAAGAAGCCAGCCGCCTCAGGCCGGCCTTGTCTATGTTGAGGGGAAATTTTTAGACCCCCCCCCCGGGACCGCCTCGCTTGGTGTGAGAGGGTTGAAATACATATACATTAGTAGTTATGTGAACAGTAGACCTCGCTCTTCCCAAATAAAAAAATCTAAGATTTTCTCTTCATCGCATTTTTTAAAAGTTTAGCCAATATTGTTATTCATTGTGAAGACAGCATTGTTTGTAGGAACATAGGACATCATAATTTGACTCTCGAGGAGGTACACGGGTGTCCAAAAGTTTAGCACCATTCTCAAGATGTGACAAATTTGGAGTTAATTTGGATACAATGGTTCGCAATCAGTCGCGGAGAGCCGTGGGGCATACAGTAGACCTCGCTCTTCCCAAATAAAAAAATCTAAGAATATCTTTTCATCGCATTTTTTAAAAGTTTAGCCAATATTGTTATTCATTGTGAAGACAGCATTGTTTGTAGGAACATAGGACATCATAATTTGACTCTCGAGGAGGTACACGGGTGTCCAAAAGTTTAGCACCATTCTCAAGATGTGACAAATTTGGAGTTAATTTGGATACAATGGTTCGCAATCAGTCGCGGAGAGCCGTGGGGCATACAGTAGTCGAAGCTCCTATATAACAGTGAAAATATCGTAACGACTGCATTTAGGGGGCCGACCAGCAGTTGATGGAGATGTAAAAGGGTTTCGACTCATTCCTTTTCATAGGAAGCTGATAACGAGACGAATCTTTCATAAATAATTGCGTTTCATGTGTATAATATTTACATACATTTTCGTAAAAATACCACTAATATTCCGGAAGATATAAAGGTTTTTTTCAAAAAAAATCCCACATTTTACCACATGTTTTTGGCTTATAATGATCAAAGTTTTCAACCCAATTATACGAAACTTAGAGAATACGTGACAATATTTTAGAAAAGCATTGTTTTGAAATTCGAAGTAAATAGGGGGAAGTCGACGAAGAGTCTAAGATAAGGAATTGGATTTTTTCGAAAATTACACTGGATGGCAGCCTGATCCTGCATCATCAGAGACCTCTAGCGACCAGCTACCCGCGTCACATCGAAATATTTTTCCCAGTTATTACTGTGATTCACAGTACGCGATAATGAGTTTTTCAGTTGCTTCTATGCAACTTTTGGTTGTTTCTTGGTAAGGGATAGCATTCACGGAGTAAATAGTCTTGATTTTTACATGTGTTATTCGTAAAGAGCTAATCAAAACGCGTTCAATGTTGTATTATTTAAAGTTTTATGATGAGCTGATTTCCTTCAATGTTTTTTTGAAATAAAAAGACGAAGTCGGGTAAGATAAATTGGGTGGAGTTTAAAATGACGAACCCCTCCACGCTGATTCAGGAGCTCGTCGTGCTACCTGAATGCCAGCTGTCCTTCCTGCAACTCACTGGCACTCCAGGGGAAAATGAGCGTCTCATTAGATAGGAGATAGACGAAAAAGAAGACAAACGAAAACATTGACAGGCGAACAACGCTGAAGTTAATAAGACTAAACGCACACACACAACAAACCTTCTAAAAATTCTACAAAAAAAGAAGAAAGTAGTTAAGTAACACCACGACTTTTAATGTTCTGTGTCTGAAGACTAAATGCATTCATTTGAATTTCCTTACGTTGAAGCTAATGACAATATGAACCCAGAGGTCTTCGATAATGAAGAATGTATCATTTGCAGTGAGTGAGGTAACACGGAATTGGGATTCCAATGTTTTATGTGATAGCTTGGGCCCATTCCACGTGTGCTGGCTAAGACAAAATCCAAGCCCATGGCGATGCGATGTTTGTAATATATTTCATTTCTTAAGGTTTGAATATCAAATTAATATATTAATTGATATTAATATATTAATTAATATAAAATATCAGTGTCCGAATTTTTCGATTATTTATTTACCGAATTATTATATATTATTATAACTATTATTATTATTTATTTACCGATTATTTATTTTCGCATCGATTCAATTTCAGGTTTATGCAAATTATGTATTCGCGATCTTAACCGTTCGTCATCTTACCCGCACAGTCGGGTGGTCGTTGGTCCTAATCGCGTAAGAAACAAAATTTACAGACAGACAACGCGCTTAAATAGCTGAGTTAAAACGCAGACCTCGCTTCGATCTGTCATCTAGAAAACGCTTGCAAACATTTATCAAATATTTTTACGACTTATATGAACATCTGTAAACTCACTATTTAATTTCATATTGCCATCTGAAAATAAATCTCCATTTAATGAGATCAGAATTTCAAATTTGTGGGTTTTTCAAACGATCTAATGTAATTGAGCAAAGACCTCCCTTGTATTTTTTGTTTCCGTCATGCGATTTCTGCCAAAAAATATATGAAATGTTGAAAAATTATTTAAAGACAATCGTTTATAAGAAACAAGAGTATTTGAGATGTATAAAATGTTTAAATAGGTATAGAATTCGTCGTAGATGAATCACCCACTTCATCAAATCATCATTTCGATCATATCAGAGAACTGATGCTTAGTTACCGTCGTTTAACTATTATAGACATTACTGAACCAGTTCCAAGACAGAAAATGTAGAAAACGAGTTGAATCGTTGCGAAATAATTCATGGGGTTGTGCTTCACGATAATTCATTTTATTTATTTATTTATTCAAAGAAAGCACACTACAGAGATGACTCCATTTACAGAGTGCATGATCAAAAACATACAAAAACACAAGCCACAAAGTGAATTAAAATACAAAGAAAAAAAGTAACTGCAGAGAATACAACAGTTCAAAGCTCAAAACCTCGTCAATTATAAAAATGTAAACACATAAATGTTTAAAAATGAAAACACGCAATTACAAAAGCACTAAAAATACACTGAGGCTCCAAACGTCCATGTTGCACATCGTCACATTAAAATTATAAAAAAAATCACACTTTTTTTTAATTTAGAAAACCAAATCAAAAACCATTAAAACAGCAAGGGTCAAAAAGTCAAACACACACAAACACTAGATCAATGTATAAAAATCTTAATATATATCGTCAAGCTTAAGAAAATAAAAAGAAATCAGGTCATGTATTTAAAAGTTGAAAACAATTCGATTTAAAAACAGTAGGAGGCATATGATAAATGTCCAGTTCACCAGAGATCTTGTTAAAAGTCTTATAAAATTTATACAACGAGAACCTGTTAATATAATTAAATCTAGAATACGCATTAGGAAAAGAACCCTGGTTCCTCCAAGATCTGGCAGGCATTTTCTCACAGAGCCATTATTATTCGCTATTTTTTAACAAAAGAGTCAACAAATACGGATGCCGAAGCTCCATATTCAATTGATTATGGCACCATGTGTGACTTTTTATTATTTCCATAGTTGAGTCTGCCTCTTCGTGGACAACGTTTTGAGGCCATTGGTGCAATAGAAGAAAATTCGATACGAAATCTGACGGCGATTCAAGAAAACGATTTTGAGGCGTGGTATGAGGATTGGAATAAACGTAAGCAGAAGTACAATGCAGTCGGGTGAGATTCCGTGGAAGGAGATGTAAGAAACAATGGCAAATAACTTGATACCATTTGTTTTATGACAACAGTATGATACTTTTTTATCAGAGCAATAAGCAATGTATTTACATCAAAGAGTTTAGAATTTTCTTCTATCGATTTTTTAAATGCTTCCCTTTCGTACCAGAATATTCAAACTCTTAAAAAGAATAGAGTGAATTTAAGATCAAAATAGACGAAAATTTCCCCGTTTGTTTTCTGACGTCATTTTTTAAAAACGAATTTGCATTGATGTTCATTTTTTAAAAACGAATTTGCATTGATGTTCATTTTTTAGGAAACGAATTTGCATTGATTTTCATTTTTTTAAAACGAATTTGCATTGATGTTCATTTTTTAAAAACGAATTTGGATTGATGTTCGTTTTCGCAATGTTGTTTTACAATTACTTTTCGAACATGCTCTCCATTCATTAGTTTACTCTACATGTGATGAATATAAATATATCTTATTTAAATCATTGGAAGAAATTTTCCAGTTTAAAAAATAACTAATGTAGATGAGGTCAAAAAGTCAAACTATGTCTGATGGTGTTTTCTTTTTTCATTCCCACATAGAAAATAAAAAACCTATAATGCCTGGTAGCTAGTATATGTTAAATGGCATTCACACATATTTGTTACTAGCCACCTTCGGCGACCAGCTTGTTCGCCGGGAATATGATTTCAATTGAATCTTGTATCATTTTATATTCATGGTTCTCTTAACAAGGTAATTTTAAATTTCAGATTATGGTAGATATTTAACCCATGTTCTATTAGTGGCCTTGCACCTGATCTGTTCATTGTCTACATAATTTTTCCTAATGGAGTCAAATAACTGATCATTCAGACAACTTCTAATTCCATGTTGTCGGAACTATCTTCAATTTCTTAATTTTTAATGTAAGCAAAGCAATATCTCGGAGAGCTTGGTTTAGAGATTTCACAAAAATTTTGATGAAATAAAATATGTAAGCGAAAATATTAGGATATTTTCTCAGATTACAACAAGGAAAGAGAAATATGCAATTAAATATTTGTTTAAGCAATTGAAGTGGTTTTAATTGCGTTGCAACAATGGAAAGTATTGTTGTAAATCTTGCCAAAAATATTTGTAAAATTTATTAAAAATCGAAAAAGCATTTTACGGTAACGTAATTGATGTCATTAAAACGGTAATTCTTTTCACTTTCAGATGGTGTAAAAATATTTTTTGGTGTGTAATATTCTCGGAAGTTATTAAAGAAAAACGCTAAAATTTCGCTTAATTTTTAATTAATTAAAATTCTTATTCTAATTATTCTAAATCTAAAATTCTAATTAGCTAAAATTCTTTCTGAGGTGCACATTCCCACCCTCCAAAGCATATTTGTGCCAAATTTCGTAGCTCTAAGTCCATCGGTCTGACGTGTAGAGCTCGAACACACACACACATTCTCCTTTATTATTAGCAGAGATAGAAAATTACATTTCCTTTGAAAATAGAAAACTACTGGTAAGAAGGATTCGGGGTATTATTATTTTTTATTTTCGGTGAAGAGAAAATTAATCAATGTTCTAATAAACCACTATTTTTAACTATCGACCGCTTCATTAATAGGTGTAATAATACTTAAAAGTCATAAATTAGCTGTTAATTGATTTATGACTATTAATTAACAGCTGAGTGTTAAAACTGTCCTTGTTTCTTTTGTTTAAATTTTTTATCTTTGTAACTCTCTTTCCTTAAAAGGATTTATTTATTTCTTATTATTGAATTTTTATTTTATGAGCATTAGTGCATATCTACATCTTTTATCTTACCTTATTCTATAATTTGCTTTCAGTTTTTTCAAAATTTCTTCCTCCTCGTTGGTTGTTTTGGCACACGTTTGCTTAATTTAAATTTCTTCATGTTTGAAAGATATACTCATTTACAGATGCGCCAGAATTTAGAAAAAATTTTCGATGACAATACACTATTTTAATATTTAACTTAATTATAAGTTAATCGATTAGTATAATTAAATTTAGAGTCCACACATGTGACACCACCTGATAATGATTTCGAGAAAAAATTATTTATGATTGTATAATATAATAAGGAATTATAAATTATCAACTAAAAAATAGAAAATAAATAAAATAAAAATTTCTTCCTAATAGCACGCTAACAAATGTGCATTTTTAAAAGCTGTTCCTATTTTCACATAATATCTGTGAATCTCAGGAATACTATCAAAAAGTAATGGTCAAAAAAGTCAGAAAACAGAATTAACTACAACCAATTCATGAAAGCAATTCACTATAGCTAATATACAGGGTGTCGTGGTCCAATAGCTAATTTCTAAACCGTTAGAGATAGACATATAATTCTAATTGGAAAAATGCTTTAAATGAAGGAAAGAATTATAATATATGTTTTTTGAGACACTAAATATATCTCTGAAAAAAAATACGAATTCTAACTTTTTATACGGTCCTCCGGTCCTGTCAGTCATATATTGTAAAATATTCTTGACATTCTAATATTTTAAGCAAAAAAAACCACTCTTCTGCGACAAAACTGAGCGAGTTCTGGAGCTTCGAATTTCATGATTTTTAACCAATCAGCGGCCTAGTCGAACAAGTGCTGGATGCAAGTGTTGATTGGTGGATCGTCTTCGAGGTGGCTATTGAAATGGAGTCAAGTGGACTAAGTCAGCGATATTCAAAGCTCCATAACTCGGTCAGTTTTAGTTGCAAAAGAATGGGAGTTTTTTTTTGTTTAAAATATTAGTGTAAAAAATATTTTACTAAATATGACTGATAGGACCGGAGGATCGTATAAAATGTTAGAATTAGTAACTTTTTCAGGAATATATTTATTCACTCAAAAAACATATATGATAATTCTTCCCTTCATTTAAAACATTTTTTCAATTGGAACTATATGTCTATCTCTAACGGTTTAGAAATTAGCTATTGGGCCACGACAAGTGTGCACACCCTGTATAAGCTAACTATAGTTAATATATAAGCTAACTATAACTAATGTATAAGCTAACTATAATTAATATATAAGCTAACTATAGCTAATATATAAGCTAACTATAACTAATATATAAGCTAACTATAACTAATATATAAGCTAACTATAGCTAATACATAATCTAACTATAGCTAATATATAATCTAACTGTAGTTAATATATAATCGATTTATATCTAATATATAAGCTAACTATAACTAATATATAAGCTAAGTATAACTAATATATAAGCTAACTATAGCTAATTCAAAAAGGAGATTAATAACAGGCATTATTTAGAAATAAATGCAAACAGAAATTAATAAAGGAGAAACTTAGATATGAATTTGATTTATTGTTACATAGAATTATTCACGAATAAGATAAAATGAAAAAAAAACTTTTAAGCATCTTGAGTTTAAAAAAAATAATTTGTAATTATATCTGTCTTTCTGTCCGAGTGTATGTGTCAGGAAATTCAGATATGCACAGAGTTAGACAGACAAAAAATGGTATATAAACTTTGATCCAAATCATAAATATATATAAAATTTCTGATTCGTTCCTTCGAAAAGAAGAGGTAATTTTGTAAATGACATCCTCTATTTTCTTCAGTGTAATCTGAAACTACGAGAAGCTCATCAGATTTACAAAGATTTTTTAACATGAGAATTGCCATGAAACAAAGGGTAAAAATATTATACATATTTTTAATAACATCAATGTCACTTCATCATCATTATCGTCATCTGACCGCGGTTCAAAATTACGAGGTCCGTCCCTAAATAGCCCTCGTGTTGCTTCAAAACGGGACGTTAATATAACCTAACCTAAACTAACCTAATCATCATTATCACTCACGTCGAATGAAAATATGAAATGTATTCATTTGTGAGCTAGTTATCAAGGCCATAATTGAAAAAGGAGTTTTTAAAAAATTGCAATAGAAAAGAAACGAAGAAATAGCACGAAATTCAAACTTATATCACTGAATAGATCATTTTAAAAAGCAAAAAATCGAATTCGTGTCAGAAGTTATCAACAGAAAACAATTAAGATAAGAAATCGAAAAACGTAAATGACAAATCATCATTGGGAAATGCAATTTCTCTTATTTTTAGAGCATTTTTATTGACCGCATAGGGACTATAATTTTCGGTCGCACACTGTAAGAGACAATTTTACCTTTTCTTATTTGAAGTATAAAACATGAACTGTCAAAAAATAAAAAATAGACATTGATATTTTGATGAAACTCCACTTTTCCAAACTCCACGCGTTCGATAAAAAAGTTATTTTTTATGTGTATGAACACAATAACTAAAAAAGACAGAAGGATGTAATTTTGTATATGGTCTTTGCGTGTGAAATTTTAGACTAAATCTGCCATTGTAAAAACAGCCTGTCTATCCTCTGCGACAGGATCATTTTCTTAAGTGGAAGTATACAAGAGAGTCAAGGGTAAAGGCTTTCTCCCATTTTGTAAATAAAACATCACAAAATGATCCCCTTCTTTAAATAAGTCTGTGTTTATCTTCTCCTCTTCGTTGTGATCGTATTGTGCAAAAGAGAATTTTCTTTCAAGTCTTTAATAATTTCAAGAAGGAAAGAAATTTCTTTCATAACGTAAATATTTCAAATTCGGGTAAAATCGGGTATATTGGAAATGGATGTAATAAGATAATGTGTTTACAGATGCTACATTTTTTCGATGATGATTTCAAATAAACTGAGAGATAAGTGATCTTATCTGACTATAACCAAAATTAATTCAGATTTACTATTCTTTTACTCGCCAAATTTCTATTTCGGTGGTTGAACATTATTTTAATATCGCATGAGCTAGATTTAGTTCTTTTGTACTGTGAAAAAAATCCCATGATAGAATAATGATCAAATATTAAATTTTCAAATACAGGAATTACGAAAAATAAATGTAAAAACCAGACAACAAATTTAATTAGTAACTGGAAGTAAGAATTGCTCCAGAGAGAGCCATAAACGAATAAGTTGAATGGGCAAAATAAAATTCTCAATCAAGGATGCAAAGATGTGTTTAAAAAACTGTTTCGATTAAATATGTAAAATCTACAAAAATATGGGTTTATTGTGGTAAAGCATTTAAAAACAAAGATATTTGTCTATATATTGATGATGTACTACGTAATAAAACGTACTGTAATTTTTCTCTTTCGTTATTCAGAATATATTTCGATTATATTTCGGAATCTTTAATGATCTTTTGCCCAAAAAATATCTACCTAATATTATTTTTGTCCAAAAAATGAGATTCTATATTTAGAATCTCATTTCTCTTTGTTAAAGAATCATTTGAAAATAGTCAAATGATTCTTTAACTATTGTCAAATGATTCTTTAACAAAGATAAATTAAAAATAATTTGACTTAATTAGCATATAGTTTTCATTTTACTATAAGTTGCAGTACTTGTATTTTTTTAATTAAAGCTCTTTCTTAAACAGTGTAGTAGCTTCTGCTGTATTTCGATAACATTGATTTAATACAACATAGGAGAAGCCATGGTGAAAGCTAAATTTTACTTATGTCTTGAATTTTTATCAGGAAACTATATTTGTCGCTGTGAAAAAAATAGGAATGATGTCACTAGTATTTTAACATCAGCCAAAAAATTAGCATTTAAAACATATTTGTTTCATTCGTTAATGCTTGATGAAAAATCCAAATGTAAAAGTCGTGATTAATACTGATTCGCTTTATAACATTAACGCTGAATGAAAAACATAGATTAAGATATAAAACGTTCAAAGTTAAACTCGACAAACACCATGTTTTGTCCATTTTACACTGCTGTGGTAATGTATAAATGTTATGCTTTCTGTGTAATAATGTTTCAAGTCCATAGTTCAATCGTTATCCATCAGTTAGCAAGAACAATTAGTTGCCCATTGATATTTGGAATGCTGTTGATCAACTTTGAGATCTGTTCCTCAGACATGTATCTCATGGACTTGGTTCACTATAGCTCTGAATCCTCCATATGTTGCTTAAAATTGGTTTGGTTTATGTCCTCATTTTAGTCTTTTCCATTGTCTCTTTTAAGGATACCTTCAGTTTTTCATAAAATATTAATTTTGGACTTGGATTTGAAATTCCAATCCATAAAATACCTTTCCATAGTTCATAGAAAATGTTAAAATTGTATCCGAGGTGGAAATAAATGTGTTTTTTCACTGAAAAAGAAGATTATAAGTCTCTGAAAATTCTGTACAGTATTCCATAAATTGTAAAATTGTCTACATCTGTTTTCCATAAAATATTTAATTTTGGAATTGGATTTAAAATTCAATGCATAAAATTTCATTTCATAGTTCATAAAATATGTTGAATTTGTATACAAGTTAAAGTTTAATGTGTTTTTTCACTAAAAAAGAAAATTAAATATCTCTGAAAATTCAATACAACGATCTCCATTGATCACAGGTGTTATATTTTTTTATTACTTTACATGTTAAACATTATTTACAATAATTTTAGCAGTGTTATCTCTGACTGCTGTTTCAAGTGTAATGGAAACAACAGTTTTATATAATATATAAAGTTTTATCAAAATTCGTCGCGAAATTGTTTCAGACAATCTAATAAAATTGTTACTACAAAAACATTCCTTAAAATATGTTCGCCATAATACTTAAATCATTTCAACGTAACTCTAACACCTTAATCCTTAAATTGGTATATTTTCTTTGGAAAACTATATATAATCATGTATAGTATACTAGTTCTCTTTTTCTTTTATCGATACGAAATCGTGTTAATAAATTAAACGAATTTGAGATCAATCCGTATATATGCATATTTTGAGATCAATCTTATATATGCATATTTGATTTATTGTTTACATAAAATACAAATATTTTAAATTTACCAATATGTACTCACTTTTTCATTCTATATATCTTTTATATTATTTTTATTCACAATGCTATGACATAATTCATCTCAACTTTCTTTATCCTGTGTTCCATGACCACAGAATTATGTTCTAAATTTGTTTTCTTCCTCCCATGCGAAGTCGTGTAAATAAATGAAACGGATTTTTGATCGATCTTCACATATGCAAAATATCCGATTCTACATTAAATGGGAATACTTTATATTTGAAAACACGTAGTTGCTTTTTCCTTCTGTATATTCTTTATATTATTTTGATCTGCAATGATATGAAGAATTCATCTGAACTGTCTGGAAATTCCAATGTTTTCCTCTTTCGCGAAAATGCCTCGATGACAACAAATTGTCGGAGTCTTCTAGTCTCACTGAACCGAAAACAAAAACTCCATTATAGAATTCCAATATTTCGAACATCACGTACACCTCTTATATTTTGGTATTGATTAGCTATAAGAGCTCAGTTTTTGTTGTAATCCGGTACCACTCTTGGTCCTCTAGCGCTGTTCTTGAGGAATTGGAATTTGATGGTGGTCTTTTATTTTCGATATTATCGTTGTGTGTAAGAATCCTTAAAAAGAACATGATATTTTTTGAGTAGTTATATAATGCTCTTTCTTATGTGTTAATCGAATATCTATAGTTTTCCGTTGACTTAAACTGATTTTTGATTAAAGTTATAAATTAATACTAACATATTTTATTACTCGTACAATGTAAGTCAAGTACTATATCTTTTTTATTTCATGCTTCTCCGTCATTGTTTATATTACTTTTAGATAAGTTTTGTAATTTTATGTTGAACATGAAAAATGAATAACTTTCTACACTCACAAATCAAAGGATTGTCTCATTAAATCAATGAAGTCTTTAATCGATCATTTAAGAGCAAGTGGGAAACAAACTATGGTTTGGTTTAAAACATGTGTGCTATAAATATCCAGAAAAAATGCATTTTATTTATATTATTATAAATGTCTATCTAAAAGTTAATGATGAATGCCTAAAAGATTTTAAAAACTGAATTTGAACATTATTTTCAATTTTTGAAAAATTCATACTTTAAGAAAAAAAAACTGGATGGCCAGTGTTGGACTGATCCATCTAGGGTGAGAGTTTTTTAAATAGAATCTGTAAACACTTCTCGAAATAATACCAAAACTATTTAACCAAAATTAAAATCGACAGCTATGGAGGAAGTGAGAGTGACAAAGTGGGGTAAACAGTTCCAAATCTATACCGTATTTGTTAATTCGGGACGTCTGGTCACTTGAGCACATTGACGCTAGCGGCAACATGAGCCTAAGTATAATGGAAATTAATGATATTCAAATTAATTACGATGCGGAATGTCCATTATCCATGGTAAGCACTTCTCGAAATAATACCAAGATTATTTAACCGAAAATTAAAATCGACTGCTATGGAGGAAGTGGGAGTGTGAATACTGTCGGGAAAAACAGTCAAATTACCAAGATATAAACATGATTAAAGTAGTACTTTTAAATGGCTTCGGGAAATAAGGGGTTAATTAAGAAATGGGCCGATCCGAGGTAATCTTTTCAAGAACAGGACAAACAATCATTTGTGGCACTTCGATAATCAGAGACATTTGATCGCCTTCATCAAAACACAATAATAGAATCCGAGTTCTTGAGACAAAAGTCTCAGACTTGTTTTCTTAGATCTTGATATAAATGATGGGAATCTAATATTTATTTACACCACAAGCTGAGAAATGAATTTATAGCTTATTTTGTTCACGCATTGACTGTTAAACGTCGAAAACATTGTGAGAGTTTATATCTTGAATAATTTAACACTATTGAAAGAATTCTGAAGTCGAGCTCAACTTGTACCGTATAGAAACGTAATATGAATCTCGAGATCATATGATATTTATGAAATTGGAAAGATAAGTGCAGTATTATTATTGTTGTCCTAAATCTTGCCATTTTAAATTAAATTTATAGAAATGATTCTGCTGATTATGCTATAGAGTGTGTCTGAAAAAAATATAGAAACTGTTTAACGAGTCATAACTTTCTGATTTTTTTCTCTTCTGAGGGTGCAATTAATTGAAAATAAAGAGTGGACTGGGATTAACTTTGTAAAATAGAAAAATTATTTTAAAATGCTATTGGCAGTATTAAAATGTAGCAGAAGTACAAACACAACATCGCAGTGAGTTTCAGAAAGATCCGCAAACGCGACTTACAATTAATCGGATAAAAGATAACTTTGAAACGAATGGAAGTGTTCAGAATGTTCATAGACAGCGTTCCAGAAGACCAAAAACATCAACGAGCTTTACCATCTTAGAAGGAGTATGGCAGGCTATCGCGAAACATCCAAAAAATCTGTAAGACAAACCAGTCGTGAGATTGGCATCAGCGAATCAAGAGTCTATCTCATTTTAAGACATTGTCAATATGAAAGTTACATTCTAACAACTAAGCATGCTATCAATGGAGATGATGCGGACCGAAAAAAACAGTTTTGCGAATGGTACTTGGAAAAATGTGAACAGGTGCACAGCTTTCGGTGAGGAAAGTTTGGAACGATGAAGCTGGCCAATGGACTTTTTCTTGTGGGGGTACCTTAAAGCCAAAGTCCACACCAGAAAATCGACGCCACTGAAAAATGAAAAGCCGCTGGTGAGCAAGAATGTGCAACAGTACCAAATAAAGCGTTTGATGAAGTTTTTGAATCAATAGCCCACAGTTATCAGCAGTGTATTGACCGAAACGGTAATGATTTTGAACATCTGCAGTAGGAGAAAAATTTATACATTTTATGTAGATCCTTTAACAAGTTAACTATTAATTATATGTCAATAAAACCTGAAGTTATAATCACTTAAACTGTGTATACATATCTAAGACACCCTGAAAACCTACAATAACAAAAGTTCAAATTAATGTGCAGTATATTTTGCATTCGTTTACGCATAATAAAAGGAATTTTGTAGTATAATATATTCGAAAAGTATTTTTATTATAAACAAATGATTATGACGTGCAGTAAAATTATGCATACCAAGTTTCGAGACAGGAAATTTTGTGGCAAGTTCTTTCGTTAGACAAACCTTTATCAGACCCCTGTTTAATTCTGGGAGAAAATAACGCTTTAACTGCTAAAAATAAAGATTTCCATGGTAAACCTAAAGAATAATTTAAATAACAATATCCAGTTATTTGTTTTTCTCTTTTACTAAACGAAGGTGTTCATAAAAAATATGTATGAATGCAATTTAATAAATACTAACTTTTAAATTCCGTAGACTTTTATTTGCAATAAAGGAGGGAGAATTTACTTGTTGCGAGAATTTAACATTTTGAATTAATCTAAACGTTATAGTAAAAGGAATAATCATATATTCCAGCATCCTTACAGATGAATTTTCAAAACACGGATGAGAAAACTTTTTATAAAATGAATTATGTCGTTTCGAACCCGTTGTGTCAATCAATATTTCTAACGGTCTTTATAAACCTGCTATTCATTTAAAAAGAATGGATAATATACGTTTTTCGGTATTAACCTAAACACTTATCTATTAATAATAAATAAGTCATGAGATATGGGAGAAACTATCCTTTATTGATTTCGAAGCAAGAAAGATGTTTACGCTGTAGCATCAACCACAGTGTAACAATTGCCCGCATGACGTCATTCGCTTAATGACGAGATTGACAAAAGCTCTTTTCAACCACTTTGGCATTGTGGGGGGTGATGGATGATTTGTATGGCGCCAACTTCCCCACCCTCAAATGTGTGGTCAGCACTGCTGCTATACACAAAGGGAAGACTTGCATCGGTAAACACTTTTGAAGGCCGCCGCAAGTTCTTACAAACATGCTTATCGCAGCCTGCCATATTTCAAATGACGGCAGGTTGCAATGAGATATCGAAGATCAAAGCATAAACATTTATTTGGTCAGTTTTTTGTGAGCTTCAGAAAGATTTTAGTAGCTTTGAAATTGAATATTATGCCTTCTATCAGCATTATTTGTAGTTTAATCGTGTTTTCCATAGATTTGTAAGATTTATTCAATTCATGCTAGGATATTATATAGCGAAAATATATGAAGTTGTTACAATACTATCGCCATACTACTAATGGTAAAAACAGATATCATTATTAAGCAATTTTGTTGTATATAGTTATAAATACAAACTCTTGTTACTTTCCAGTTGTAAAGCGTTAATACCAGCCCGTGGAGTGCGAATTTTTCAATAGTACAATATTAGAAGTTCAATAGTACAACATTAGTACCATCACCTGCGGAGTGAAATCCTAAGGATCTGTTGTATGGTATTAGTACCAGCCAGTGGTCAGTGAAGTCTTAAAGCTTAGTAATACAGCACTAATACTAGCATGTCGGGAATGAAGTTTTACGTTTAGTAATACATCACTAATACAAGAAAGCACGCGCCACGGGTGTGAAATCAATCACACATTACGGTGGAAAGAGGGTGGAAATTTCAGAGTGACATTCGGACGGCTATAATCTTTTGCTTGAAGGGACGCATGGGACGGATCCGTATCGATAGAGTTAAGAGGAAAATATCCTGGAGTAAAGTATCTCTACTGCCCGTATGGAAAAATCGAAATGCATAAAACTATTTTTGGAATTATTAATCAAAAAGAGACTAACTCACAGATTCCTCACGTCTTCTGTGAATCGGTCGAGTTTCTTCATCATGGATATCTTGGGCATTTAACCATCATTCTTGGATCAAAATGCATAAAACTATTTTTTGGATTATTAATCAAACAGAGACTAACTCACAGATTCCTCACGTCTTCTGTGAATTGGTCGAGTTTCTTCATCATGGATATCTTGGGCATTTAACCATCGTTTTTTGGATCAAAATGCATAAAACTATTTTGGATTATTAATCAAAGAGATTAACTCACAGATTCTCACGTCTTCTGTGAATTGGTCGAGCGTTCTTCATCATGTGGATATCTTGGCATTTAACCATCATTCTGGATCCAAAATGCATAAAACTATATATTTGGATTATTAATCAAAAGAGACTAACTCACAGATTCCTCACATCTTCTGTGAATTGGTCGAGTTTCTTCATCGTGGATATCTTGGGCATTTATACATCGTTCTTGGATCGAAATGCATAAAACTATTTTTGGATTATTAATCAAAAGAGACTAACTCGATTCCTCACGTCTTCTGTGAATTGGTCGAGTTTCTTCCATCATGGATATTCTTTTTAACCACGTTTTGGATCCAAAAATGCATAAAACTATTTTTGGATTATTAATCAAAAAGACTAACCTGCGATTCCTTACGTCTTCTGTGAATTGGTCGAGTTTCTTCATCATGGATATCTTGCGCATTTAACCATCATTCTGGATCAAATGGCATAAAACTATATTTGGATTGATTAATCAAAAGAGACAACTTCACAGATTCCTCACATCTTCTGTGAATTGGTCGAGTTTCTTCATCGTGAATATCTTGGGGCATTTAGCCATCGTTCTTGGATCGAAATGCATAAAACTATTTTGGATTATTAATCAAAAGAGGACTAACTCACAGATTCCTCACGTCTTCATGAATTGGTCGAGTTTTCTTCATCTATGATATCTTGGGCATTTTAACCATCATTCTTGGATCGAAATGAGACGTAGATATCATCACTCTCATCAACAAGCGATCATCCAATAAGACGAAACGATTACATGTGATTGCTTTTATGTGCTGTTTCATTTTTAATGAAGATTTCCTTCATCATTTCTCGAGAACCTACCAGAACTCTTAACATCTTCGCTTGAGAAAATGAAGTGGGATTTCATCATATTAGCCCCCACCCTTCGAAATTTGTGCGTCACCCTGCTAGGACTTAATGCCACCTTGCGGTGAAGCTCCATCTATTGCCCCCTCGAGTGGAACGTACTCGCTAAGAGAAACATTTTTATACCTTCTTTCTCTTTCATGTAGGCGCGTAAAAACACAAAGAAAAGAGCCGAGTTTCCCCTTCCCAGCGCTTGGGCGTAGAATTAATACTTTTCTTATCACGGCAAAAGCTCTTAGCCTTCGTGGTTCAGGCTCCCGGCGGATGTATAAAAAAGTTTTCTTTATTCTTTTTGCACTTTTTTTGGTACAAAAAGGTTGAAAGCATGCATTGATACTCCAATCTTGTTTTCTTTATGCTGCAGAGAATCAGGGCTTTATCTTTTATTCGACGTTTAAATGAAAATGTTTCTAAGACGGGAGGGGGGTTAGGATGGGGACGAGGAGCGAATCTGAGGATCGTTAATTCCGTTTACGCAACAAGGGGTATTGGTAAAACAGAGTCTGAGACGTTATGCAAAAAGTTTAAAAGTTTTATTATTTTTTAGTGCGTATAAAATGTATATTTTTTGTTGCTGATGCTGAAAATGCATTCTTGTTGGGTAAGGAGGGAAATAGGAGGATTAGAAAAATAGATGGCCTTGTTTCAAAGCAAATTTATGGAAAAGGAAGAAAGGTAGAGCTGAAATAAAAGTGCGTTAAAACCTTGTGCTATACATTTTTAAAAATTTTTAATGAGTTCGTGACATTTAATAGTTTTATTCGCTGAATTTGTTTCGTTAACGCATCAGCATATTTCTGATTTGAAATAATTCCTTTTGTTTTCAGAAATAATGTAACCATTGAAAAAACAAATATAAATAATATGCCCTATGTTGTAATAAATTTCAAAAATAAATCTAAATGAGTGTTTTAAGAATAGTATAAAGATTTATGTTGTAATAAAATTTATAATGTGTGTATGGAAAGATAAAGTTAAAAATAATGATCAAATTTGGATTTTTTAAATATGCTGTCACTGTAATTGACACTTAATTGCGCAGTGATTAATATTTCAATATTAAACTTATTTTAACATATTAGAATAATTTTATAAATGATTTATAACATTATTTACTCATTAATTTTTTTACTCACAAAAAAAGTTTTATTAAGAAAATTTCAAATAAGCAATTGGCGTTTCTTTAGTTAAATAATTTTTTATTAAAAGTATTTCCAAATTTATTTTTGTTCCAGAATTGCTTATACTCAATTATTTATATTAACAGGGGTTTACTAACAAAGAAAATTTTCAAGCCTAAGTCAATTCAATTAAGTTCAAAATTCAGATGGGTGAAAATTAATTCTTTTACTTAAATATAGAAGTAAACTTACGCATAACAACATTACCTAAAAAAATTAAAATTATATCAATACATTATCACAGAGGGGAAATAAATTTAAAGGAAGGAAAGTTATGAAAACACAAATTGAAAATACGAATAGAAATCTATTTCATTTGATATTGTAAAATTCATTAAATACTAATTATCTAAAGCTACACACTTATGTCACCTTAGGTACATTAGTCACACCATTCATATCCACTAAAAATATCATTTTTATCCTTTAAAGGTTCAAATGTTCACCATCACTGTTTTAATAAATACAAAAACTATATTTGTTCAGAGACGAAATCTTGCTACCCCTTTGTACTGAACCGTCTTCAACGTAATGGCGGTTGAAATAGCTTGCCAACTGAACTACAACGCCGTCTGTTACCCCCGTACACGTGACCAATCCGGTCACTGAACGGATTGATGGGCAAGACACGGAAATTTTATTTAAGACTGAAAACAATACAAAAAGACAGAAAAACACAGATATTTACACTATATACAGTGCAGATTACATTAAACAAATTTGCATTATTACAGTATTATTTCGTGTTGGTGTTCTTTTCTTTAGATGTTGTTTGTCCTTTCATTTTTTTTTTTGGGGGGGGGGGGGGGG
>BGPR01002003.1:79811-96092 GCA_013235015.1 Araneus ventricosus
CCCCCCCCCCCCCCCCCCCCCCGCCCCCCCCCCCCTCGGGGGCGGCGGACTGGTCATTCGATCTTGTTGGATGAGCTCGCTGAAAAGTTGAAGGCTAGGAATGTCTAAAGAGACCTCTGTTCTCTGCCTGCCAACAGGGCGTTTGAGGGAAATCGGAGACACCATTTTATTGTTTGGACGGAGTTTATCACGTCTTTTTATCCTCAGAAATGAATTGCATCTAGAAAGTTTGGAATTTATTTTTTTATTGGCCATACACAACTTAGATTGCTTATATTCTATGATTTTCCATATATTGCAACTGTAATTATTGCTTTCTGAATAAGAAGACACAGTTAAGAGACAAAATAAAAAGCTGTTGAAAGATTACATATGGTGGAATAAATATTACTACATATTACATGAAACGTACTAATTGAAATTTTATTCGTAAGATATTTCAAGTCACGATGAATATGACATAGCTTTTAGAATACATTCACCTACGTGAAATAAAAAATAAAGTTGCACAACAACTTAATGATAAAAAATAATCTAGAAAACTTTAGAGGAAGAAAACAGACGGTAGAAATCTGTTAATGAATGGTTGTTGACGACTTAAAGGAAGAAGTCGAGACATTGGATTGTTGCTTATCTAAATCTGAAACAGAGGAAATCATTTTGTAGTTTGTTTGTAAATATCCAACGCATTTGCTGATTTTCAGCAAGTCAACAAAAGTAAGCTTCAGATTTATAAATTTCCATTACTATATAATTCGCGCATGAGTTCAATATGCATTAAATTGTCAATGAATATATTTTTATTTGCATATTTAATAATTTAACGACTATACAATTAGTAAAAGCATGGCAACAGACGCTTGAAATGCAGTTAGTTATATTTTTCTCGATTGAAGTGAGGTACAGATTAATGGTAAACATTTCATATCTTGCACATAAAAGGAATTCTTAAAATGCTATAGCTTTAAAATTTTTTATAACATTATACTGTCAAAACTTTTCCAAAATGCTGCAAAATACGAAAGTTCTTAAATTGATGGTAAATCACGGAAACTTATAGAAAATCAATGATATTCCAATACCATAAAATGTTTTAATTGGTATTGAAATAAATGATAACTTTACTTTCTAGAAATTTTAGTATTATTCACATATTGATGGTTTTAAGCTATTTTGTGCTACGTCACTTCTAAATAATTAAGCAGTCTGATAGCGTTAAAATGCATTGCCAAGTTTTTGCACTGCAAAGAAACATTAAGCATGTTAATAAATTTTTCATGGTGATTTATTATTAACAGAGAAACCTTTAGTTAATTTTACCTTGACCATTACTTTTCTAAAACTGAGTCAAAATAGTGATGCCACCAAATCATACACAAAGCTTTCAAAATCATACTTAGAGATTTAGTATGACTTTAAAACTTGTCACCGACAGCTGTCCTAAAACTTTAAAACTTATCACTGACAGCTGTCCTGAGACTTTAAAAATAATGTTCTATGCTTCTTTCATTTTAAATAAATGAATTCAACTTTCACTCGATCCATACACAAGGTTTCAAAATTATACTTAGAGATCTGTATGACTTTGAAACTTGTCACTGACAGCTGTCCTAAAACTTTAAAACTTGTCACTAAAGCTGTCCTACGACTTTAAAAATAATGCTTTATGCTTCTTTCATTTTAAATAAAAGAATTCAACTTTCACTTGATGCATACAGAAAGCTTTCAAAATTATACTTAGAAATTTAGAATGACTTTAAAACTTGTCACTGACAGATGTACTACGACTTTAAAAATAATGGTTTAAATTTCTTTCATTTTAAATAAAAAGAATTCAACTTTCATTTGAGTTAGAAGCAGACAAAGTCAGCAGAGAGATGCCCAAACTGCAATATAGATAGATCCCATTTGTTTGTTGAATTCAGTTATTTATGTTACACAATTTAATGGCTTAAAGTTAATCATTTTTCAACAACTGATCAAAAATATATTTTGTTTTTTTATATGTAATATAGTATCATAAAAACTGTTGAATATTGATGACAATTTAGTCATGAAAACTGTTGTAAAAGGCATTTTAGCAAAATTCTTAGATTTTAGGGTAGTATTTTGAAATTTCACGTTTATATGTTTAACAAAATATCTTTTCGTAGACTATGGAAATCATTATCATTCAAAGAAAGCCAAAAAACTAAGATAAACTCAGAGGGAATCGAATTAAACAAACAAGGAATCCAATCTAATCCATTTTTTCAAGGGCTAAGGACTTTATTCGAAATGGATTCAAAAATAATTGGGAAATTTTTCTGTAAGGAGGTTGCATTACGCCAAATATAGCTTCTATTAGTTCGACATTTTCCAACAAAAGACAAAGGGGATCAGTGCATCAAAAAGCCTAATTTTAAAAGAAAGAGGAATTCCAAACACAAACATAAAAACGATTATAAGATTGATTTAAAAATATTAGCCATCCGGCTGTTAATAAAAACAGCCATCATAAAAATAAACTTACCACATGCCCAGAATGGAGAAAAAATAAAATGTCTTCGCTCTATCACAATCCCATGCTAACTTTTCTTTAAAATAAGTAATCAGCAATTTTTTTAAAGAGGCATTAGAACTATGGCGCCATCTATATTCGAAAAGACAAAACAGATGGAGGGAAAACAGAAATTTTAGGGAATAGAACTATTTAGAAATATTAATAATAAAAAAAGCCATTAGTTTCCACCTATGCCTCAATGAATGGATTTTTTTAGATTGTGTATTCCAGACTGCTTTCAAGGATAAGATCTTTAATGCCGTGAATACTAAAAGGGGAATGGTTGTCATTGAGAGTCTTTAAGAAAACATTCGAAACCTATTTCGTTGCTAAAACAGAAAACTTCTTTTGCATTGAAAGCATGTTACACTGAAATTTTACATCATATACCAATGCAAAAAAATATATCCTCTTTTGCAAAACTCTTCTGATGTTTGCAGTCCTTTCGTCGAAAACAAGCTTGATTATAATAGGAAACATTCCTATATCTGAGTTTGCAATCTACTTGATCTCTGAATCCGATACATTCAGTCAAATATTTTCATTTCAAATGAAACTTTGCAAAACAAACTCTATCGGAAACCAATAAGTTGGCCATTTTCGCGACGCAGTTTTCGAAGTGCAATGAATGTTGACGTAAGAATTTGAAGAGCAGTAACGCAGATTTGCAAGATTCCTTCAAAAGGCATCGACTACTTCGGCAAATGATTATGGCCGAAGTTGTAAATCTTTCCTTTGAAGAGATGTCAGGGTCAACATGCAAATTCAATAGATTTAGACGAGATAAATCTCTCTACAAAATTTAATACCTCCGCAACTCATGCCTGATACAGCCTATATCAATTTAAATCGATGTATTCTCTGTAATATCGATCTTTAAAACATTCGCTTTACGGTTACACTATTTTCTAATTTCCATATTAAAAAAATTAGAGAACAATTTTCGAATGACTGTTCAGCAACAATAGTGTTAACACTAGGTATGGCGGTTATTGCAAAATAAATCCGTTTTTTTCACCTCCTGTTTAACCAGGTGGTTAAAATAGCTCAAATTAACCGATTTTTGAAAAAGTTTCAGTTTTTTTTAAACCAACGTTTGTGGACAGAATGTTTTGTTGATAATAACATACAATAAGTAAGTATTAATACAATAATTAATTAATGTAATAATTAATGATTATAAATAGGTAATTAATACATTATATAATAATAATAAATGAGTAATTATTGCAATAAGTATTATAGGCAAAAATGTTTAATAACAATGTTCTCACAAGTTTAATTCATTGTCCAATATTTATCATCTACTCTGCTCATAAAGACTCTTTCAGCAATGTCTTGATCAGTGAGTCTACACCTCTCATCGGAAACAACATCATTCAACGCAGATACTAATCTTTCGCAAGCCACAGAACTTCCGACTAAAGACATATATTTTTCGTCTACAATAAACAGCCGCCGTTTGCAGGCAAATTTTTTTATTAGAATTGCTTTTGCAGGAAATTAATCCATTGGCCAATATTTATCTGTTCATAAAGACTCTTTCAGTAGTCTGCCGAACAGCAGAAGCCTCGAAGAAGCGGTTGTCGGTTATTGCCTAAGATGATGAAATTCAAAGTTTTATAACTTCTTAAATTTTAGTCTAGCCGAACCTAAGATCGAGACTATCTTCCGACCCGGTTTTTGGATTTAAAAAAATAACCGGTTATAACAGGAGCTAAAAATAAACGCAAAAACCGGTTAACCGAAACAAAACAACCGGTTTAAACCGGTAGGATTTCCCATCGCTAGTCAACACATCTTTCAGAAAATCGTGAACCTCACTATTAAACGATGAGTAAAGAGTCAAAGCCTTTTCTGTAAATAAATTTAATATTTTGGTCGAATTTTTGGTCGCTGAATATCAAAATTATATATAGAGAAAAGATCCTGAGGTTTAAAGAATATTTTTTTAATTGTTTGAAAATAGTACGATTTTCATCCTCAGCATATTAGTTCTTACTGTATTTCATCAGCTTATTCTAGTATATGACCAGAAAATGACGTGACTGAAAAGTACAGGGTGTTCATAAATTACCAATTCAATTGGACGCAATTAAATTGGTTTTAAATTGGATTAAATTACTACCTTCTAAGGATGTCAGATTCATTATTGCAATATGTTCAAAAATGGGATCATGCAGAATTGAACCAACTCAAAATATTCCACAAAAAACTGCAATTTAATATTCAGTTCAGAAAATGCCTTGTATTACAGTTATGTCTGTAATGTTTTCCGGATGATCCCAATTGCACCATTACATCTATTTCTTAAACACCACATTTTCTTTCGCAACATTTTTCTAATAGAAAACATATTGCTGGCCAGAATATTTTGAAATGGGAGCATTTACCAAAACAATATAACACTCTCAGATGTTATTGGTTGGCAAGAAATGGCAAACATCTTTTTGACCGAGTGTCACACCGAGACTATTCTTGGCTCGCCAAACTTCCCAGAGACATTTCCCCGATACTTAATATCCTCTCATGAGTATTTCGATAAAAGTCCCTAAGTATCCGCCGAGAACGTGGGAATACTAATACATTTTACCTCCCCTAAGTGTCCGGGAACATATCGAAGATTCAATCGGATATGAGATGGATGTTCTGACGGGATTAGAGGGGTGACTCCCGGATTCGTCCATCGACAACCGATGCCCGGAACCACACTCACCCCCTCGCTTGTCGTGTTACCCCAGAGTAAGGGGGACTGTATAGAAACACGAAGGGTGACATGATACCAAATTGAGGGACGATACTTCAAATTAACTTTGTTACATATGCGGCCTTATTCACCATCCATGGTTAAACCACGATCAGCGGTTAAAAGGGAATTTACACGAACAAGCGAATGCTGACCGAAATGATCAACTGGATGTATACCCTAACTGGCGAGTTGGCGAGAAACTCGTTCTGCTTGAAGGCTGAGGGTAATTTTAAAAATCGCCAACAACAGAGAAATTGAGATACCATGCCAAAATAGCAACCCGCTAGGGTATACATTTGGCGACGCATTTCCGTCAGCTTTCGCATTATGATAGCAGAACCATCATTTAACTGCTGATCATGGTTTAACCATGGATGGTGAATAAGGCAGATGGTATTTGCTTTATACTAAAAGGTGACAGAGGCTGTGTCTCCTTACTTTACAGAATCATTTGACCTACCTCGATGAATGTAGGAGTATGACTCCATTTATGTACAAATTAAATACTTTTCTTTATGGAAATAAATGTCAGTTTGTTAGGACAAGTAATCAACATGAGTTAGTCAAGGTCAGTGATTTGTTCTTTGTTCGGTATTTAATGCTGTAAGGATTCGAATCATTTGCCATTGTGCCACCGGGGCGTCTGTCAATTTGAACCTATTATTTGTAAATGGATTTTGTGGCCCTCTGGTCTTCGAACGGCAACATGTTGCATTTCCTTACTATTTAAGATGATTTTGATAATAAAATTTCAGTAGATACATCGATGGCTTTGGTAATTGTTGTGTTTGGGCAGTCCTTATTTAGTTGGTATATTCTATTGGCGAACTATGTCCTTTAACGGGTCTATTCTGGTACCCCTGGTTGGGGGGGGGGGCGTCACTTTTTCCGCACGTTAACAACGGGGAAAGTGACGTCTCCCCCCCCAACCGGGGGTACCAGAATAGACCTGTTAAAGTAAAAGGGAACATAACTCGGGGTTAAAGAAACCTGCCTAATGCTAATTGTTAAATTCCACGGGCATTATCCAATGAAATGTAATACTAAAAATTCTATAAGCTGTATTCCAAACCTAAAGGTTTGTATTTTTTCAATTTTTATTTTTATTATTTATTTATGATAAATAGTAGAAGTAGTGAAAGGGCATCTAGCAGCTATTGGCAAAATAAATTATGTGCCTCTTATAAATACGTATTCAAAAATTCACAAGCACAGCAAAATATGAATAAAATAGATATAAAAGTTATTAAAACATAATTTAAATTTGACGCAATAATTAATTTGCATCGCTTGTTGGACATTCGCCCCACTTTTGTGGTGCCTATATGCGGTTGCCTATGGTCAATTAATAGTAAAACTGGGTTTTGTAAAATATATAAACCGGTGTAATGTAATTTATTTTATTTAGAAAATGGAAATATTTTTCAGTCTACAAAATTTTGCACATTTAAGTACGATATGTATTCATAATAATTACTATTAGAGCTATGGAAAAACACCGACTTAAGAAATTGATAAATTGGTGCAAAATAAAAGTTCAAAATCATGCAAGGGAGGTAGGTGCCTGTATTGGATGCATGCATGCCTGTATTGGAGATTAGGAATTTAGCATGAATGATAGGAGACAATCTGAGACCTTCTTTTCAGGAAAATAAAAAATAAAATCGTTCCCCGTTTCTTTTCATTAGACAATTTTGGAGTCCATGAGAGGAACTACACATTCTTCATAAATTTTGACGAGGCATTTCCTAGTAAACAAACGTTTCTGACAGTACAAATAAATTAAGTCACATTTAAATCGCTAAGCATTCTCTGAAGCTAAGAGAGAACAATTAAATTATTTGCAAGAACATGCAAATAAGCAGTGAGAAAAATGCAAGGATGACCATTTGTTTGGGAAAAAAATATTTACTATACAAAAGAATTACTTAAACTGTTTCTGAAGGGTCTTTAGGAATATCATTAGCTATTCATTGGGTGGTAAATAAATGTATTACTACAGTTAAAATGAAGATATGATTAAATTGGTTTGCAGAACAAAAAGCTGAGTTTAAAACTTTATTACACTAAATGCAATTAATTTATTAAAATTTCTTATAATTATTAAAAATTATTAAATTATTAAAACCTATAAACTTTAAATCTTCATCATTTCAGAAAAAGCAATTTATCTTTTGCATTCAGAGCTAAATATTCAATCCAATTAGAACAGGACAAACTAATTATTAGTCCCAGACTAGCTAATATTATCAGTCTGTCTGTAAACCAACAAGTAACAGCATAAAATAAGTTTAGTCTGAGTACTTTCTTAATAGTTCAATATAGATGATTTCAGATAACAGAAATTACTTACGACGGAAAATAATTAATCCAATTGTTTAATTATTTAAATTATTCAATGAATTTTAGAATTGTGGCATACAAAAACAAGTCCGTATTTGTTGCTGCGTCGGTGAACTGTCTACAAACTGGGAAGAAAATTCACATTAACTAGATTGATGCGAATTCCTTTTCAAAAAATTCACGTTGTTAATTATTGGGGGGACAAATAAAGTGATCTATTGATTTATAACATATAGTGAAGAGAATTTTGTTAAGGGTAAATGGGTTTCATTAAGTATACAAACACGAATAGTTTTCAGTAAGGTTCAAAAGACAGAATTGTTACGAACCTGTCATGTCGCTTTCCAGCAATGTTAGTCTTATGGTTGGAAAGAGGCATTTACAGAGGCTCTTACTACCTATTGGGGGGCAGGTCAGCCAATGATCCTGACCTTGGCAACAAATTTGGCGACAAAATGAAGGTTCTCAAAAGTACTAGAATTTTCTCGTTATCTTGATTAGGAGCGGATATACAGAATGTACTAGAGGATTCCATGTGACGGCACGCCCTGTCGGAAAGACAATAAATACCTGCAGTTACTGATCGTTCTAAGAGCATGTTGATAGACTGGGATCGTCTTTGGACAACGAAAGCCTTTGGTATCTCTCTTTGGATTTTTATCCGCAGTGCGAGCTAGTCAGCTGTTAGACGCCGAGATGTACTGAAACTGCTGTTACTGTAATTATTACTGATTTGCTGTCTGTTTGTGTTGCTAATTTGTGCAGGTACTGTTTTTCTGGTTCTCTGTGCTTCGTATTTTGAGGAATACTCGTGAATGAAACGTCGTTCTCCATTACTTGCTTGTTGGAGTCTTTTCAGAGAACACACACCGGAGGATTTTCGTAACAGTATGGTCTAACCTTTAGATTACAGATAAATGAAATCTAAAATATACATTGAGTAGGAGATTATTTCAAAGAGTACCAACTTATCTTCCTTGCTTTTCCAGTCATTAGATATTTGGATCGATTGTCCCTTTTGAGGAGGTCTCGTACTATTCTAGTCTTCCGTTACTAGCAATAAATCTAGCCATGACACTATTGGCAATACACTAAGTTATGTGTGTAAAGCTATCAACAGAGTAATCGGAAAACCTTGAGATTAGCTAAACTAGGGGGTTCACACACTATAATTATTTACGGATACTGCACCAAATCTCCGAGAAAAATTAGTTCTTGGGAAAAATAAACATGAAAACATAAAATGAAATTTCATAGTTCGACTTAATAATGTACGTTGGTAAAATTCGTTAAATGCCAAGAATGTAACATTGCGACTAATAGCTTTGGCTCAGCATCAAATCAAATTAATTCTATGGAATAAAATAAAATAGGAAAACATGATAGAAGAAAGGAATATTAATAAATGAGTAAAATAAGAATAAGCATAATACTAAAAATTTATTATACTACCAAAATTACTCGGGCTATATACAAAAATTAACGCATTAAGCCAGGTTTATAGCTGAATGATCTTTAAAATAATATTTAAAAAATGCTCGTATATTACAAAACCCCTATCTCGTAACCTGAAAACGATGTAAATGTGTAGTTAAGCTCATTGGCTAAATCTAGAGTGTTATTGTAATAAAAAAATCCCAGTTGATCTAGCATATCTAGCCAAATCTATAACCCAAGGGTTCATATTAAAGGAGAAGTATGACAGCTATTGTCAGTCATAGTGACTTTGGAGCATCTATACCCAAGGTAGAAGTCTTATATTCATAGGACCATTTACCCTCATGGAGGACTTCCAGTGGTAACTGCTAATTGATCTAGCATATCTAGCCAACTTTGTAAGTCAAAGGTTCATATTAAAGGGGAAACATGAAGGCTACTGTCAGTCATAGCGACTTTGGAGCATCTATACTCAAGGTAGAAGTATTCGTGGGACCATTTATCATCATGGAGGACTTCCAATGGTAACTGCTAGTTGATCAAGCATATCTAGCCAACTCTATAAGTCAAGGGTTCATATTAAAGGGGAAGTATTACATCTACTGTCAGTCATAGCGACTTTGGAGCATCTATACTCAAGGTAGAAGTATTCGTGGGACCATTTATCATCATGGAGGACTTCCAATGGTAACTGCTAGTTGATCAAGCATATCTAGCCAACTCTGTAAGTCAAAGGTTCATATTAAAGGGGGGAGCATGACAGCTACTGTCAGTCATAGCGACTTTGGAGCATCTATACTCAAGGTAGAAGTGTTATATTCATGGGACCATTTATTATCATGGAGGACTCTATAAGTAAAGGGTTCATATTAAAGGGGAAGCATGACAGCTACTGTCAGTCATAGCCACTTCGGATTATCTATACTCAAGGTAGAGGTCTTATATTCATGAGACCATTTACCATCATGGAGGACTTCCAATGGTAACTGCCAGTTGATTTAGCATATATAGCAAATCAAGGATTCATGTTAAAGCGGAAGTAAGACAGCTACTGTCGGTCATAGCGATTTTGGAGCACCTATGCTCGAGGTAGAAAGCTTATATTCATGGGACAATTTACCATCATGGAGGTCTTCAATGGTAACCGAACCAAATTTGTGTTTCTTGTTTGGAGGAAAACCAGATAAACGTCCTGCAGCCAACCTGACCTCAACGAGAAACTGAAGTTAGTATCAGATTTAACACAGGTAAAGAAAATAAAAATTTTTTTAAAAAATCGTGGTAGATAGAGTAAGCACAAGTCTAGCTACCACCGTCCAGCCGAAGCAACCGGGGTCATTGTAGAACGGCCGCCACTACAGCTCGGATACTGAGGTCGGAGTTCTAATAACCATTACCCGCCGCAATCCAAATCCACGAAGGAGGTACGTTCAGTCATCAGAGTGAGGTAACTCAACCCAGACCATTATTAGGTAAGTAAAGTAATCAAATTAAGAATTACCCCGTCCCAGTACCAGCCTTTTGGGGTTTTGTGAATAACCGGCCGCCATGACAGATTATCGTGCACTTTGGCCCCCGCATAATAGTCCCCATTACTAGCGACTCATGCGACGACCTCCCCTCCATTTTACCGGGTTACGACCCGTCATCAGAGATGGGCCATAAGAGCCACACAACCATGAATATACCCACCAGGGAAGCGAGAACCTACCTACTTATATGGTGGCTTCTCATCCGTGGACGCACGATGCCCTCCGGTGGGACAGGTAAGTAAAGTAAGTGAAAAGATAAAATAAGTAAATAGTTAAAGCAAGTTAAACAGGGAAATTAAAAAAGGAAGTTAAAAGATTGTGCTAATCCTTCATGTAATTATTTTACGAGTCCGTTCACAACAATTATTCGCTTTCGCTGACACTTCCACTATATTTCAGCACCTCGTTCCTATATTGGCCTGCTTATAGGAATAGATAGTGATATTCTATGTTACAAGCGCTATTAACACATATTTTGAACAGACTATGTAGGAATACTTTATTTGTCCTGTGCTTTCAGTCGTAAATAAAACCTGACAATACTTTAAAATTCAACTCAGTCAGTTTGATAGGTTGTAACATTCTTTTCTTATATTGGACACGGATAATACAATGTCACATTTTCTTGATAAAATCAAAGCAATAAAACATGTTATAAAAAATCATCTATTTTAATATAATATTCAGAAACAATTACATATAAAATATTGCATATTATATATTAAAAATGTGCTCTTTTCAGCGTTAAGCCTGGTGTGGATATACTTTTACTTGAATAAAGCATTCAATCGGCGTATTGAACGAGGAAAAAATATAAATATAATCTAAGCATGTTATCCTTTCTCCAACTCGAATTAATATTTTATTTTGAAGAAAGCCTAGAAGATAAAAGATATTGAAAATATTCTTTTCACTTCGCATGAAAGAGTTTGTTGTTTTTTATAGAAACGGCACGTGGGGTGTACGTGGATGTAAAACATTTTACGGTTTTTAACTTTCATTATTGAGCGAATTCCTTTTATGTTATTCGTAAAAAAAATCGCTCTTCGAAAGTGTGGCTTGATTAGAATTTTTAATGTTTTAATACTTGTAATATAAATACTTAAAATTTTAAAAATATTCTTGTTCAAGGAGATTATTTCAGAATGCGTTCAGAATTTCTTTCCTATTGTCGTGAATAAAATGTAATGATATTAGCTTGTTCACGCTTAAATTTATTATTATTAAAGTGCTGAATCTCACTCGTTTGGTATAAATAATTTTTTCCCGGTAAGCAGAAACAGAAACTGAAAATAAACTATTTAGCAGAATATGAAAGCTAGACTTCGATAATTGTTTATAACGATTTTTGTCTCTTAAAGATAAATCCTTACCACAAAAGAGTCAATTGATATCACGGGCCAAGTAAATAATACTAAGTTTATGTGGGTCGCAGAAAAGTATTTTTCCCCGAATTCTTTCGGAAAACTGTATATAAAACACAGAAGAGAACAAGGGCAACGTTAATTAATATTTTCTTCCTCCCACTTATCATCTTTTATCTGCGACCATCTTTCCTACTTTGAGGGATATCTAGTTCGCAGTGATTGCTTTCATTGGCAATGGATTTAAAATGAAGGTCTCCTTCTATCAGGTATAACCACACAGCCCGTCGTACCTGGTAGAAGAAAAAGGGAGCGTGTCGGAACACTCTTCGTCTCCGAGAAAAACATGGAGGCCGTAGTGGCGGTAAGGTCTAGGCTTCGGGGTCGGAGGGTTCCAGGCTCGAACCCTGATCCCACTCAAGATCCGGCGTGTATGGGCGAGTTGCAGGTTAAATCATATGTAGTGGACAAATGTCCTCCAGCTGGTGTGGTGCGTAAGTTTGTTAAGGGGGTGCCAGCTCAGGTGTCCTCCTCGTCATCTGGCCTCGGTTCAAAATTACGAGGTCCGTCCTTAACAGCCCTCGTGTTGCTTTAAGACGGGATGTTAATACAATCTAACTAATTTTTTTCTCTCTTAATATGTCTGAATTGGTTTCTTTCCCCTACTAGAAAAAAAGCGATTCCTGTCTCAGCCTCTTCTTTTTTTCTGCCTTTCTATTCCTCTTCTGAGAATATAGATGGCGCCAGGGAGACTAGTGTTTAACGTATTGCTTTGTCTCGATGGCGTGAGTAACTTTTATTAACTTGTTCCATCATGGGTTAATTTTTTTGACTTTATACCTTATGAAAGCTTTTTAATTAAGCTTGATGGCTAATATTTTGTTCGTCTTATTAGCGTTTTTGATGTTTGTTTGATGTTATTTCCTTTTCCTTTTTCTTTTGATGTTTGTTCTTCTGGATTTGCTACCTGGGATTCTTTGTTTGGGGAGTTCGGGCTATGAGAAGCTCTGTATTAGCTTAAGGCTTGCTTCTTACAGAAAATTTCCCAAATATTCTTTTGAATCCATTTCGAATAGTTCTTAGCCCTTGATAAAGTGAACTAGAATGGATTCCTTGTTTTGTTTTTTGCTTTTCGTTTACTGCAAATTACTCTAGGATTGCTTTTATTACCTTCCTTTTTTAATTTTGGCTATATTTGTATATCTGTCTACAATCTAACTAAGTAACCTTGAAAGTCATGAAAGAGCGTCCCGGTAAACTCGCCGCAGTGAATGTATTAAACGGTTTTTAGTTTTAAGGCAGAATTTGTTTTATATGTGTATCAAAAGTTAAAAAAGGGAAGAAATATCATTAAGTATAAACTTTCCCACTGTTGTTATGGTAATGTTAAAAAATATGAACGGTTTTAAAATATGAACGAGATGGAAATTACTTATTTAGTAATTTTCATTGCAAACCTTAATGGCAAGAACTTAGATAAATATCAGTGTTCTGTACAAATAGCTTTAGCAACATTACAAGCAATTAAACAAATAATTTTAATTCTTTCATAAAACATGATTCAATGCAATGTAGTTGCATTGTTTCTGATGTCACGAATGGCTTTTTTTTGCAGGTAAATCGCTAAATCTAATTTAGAAAAAAATCTCAGAATAATTTGGCATTTTATATCGTGTCTCGGAATGCATTTTAGAGAAAATTCCAAATGCATTTTATAAACTTTTATTTATATTGACTTGTTTCATGCTTATAAAGCTGAAATTTAGTAATCGATTTTTCACCCACTTTCAGATGTGAATTCTCGATGACAATATAATATTTTTTGTAATTCCAGAGCTCAATTACGAGTTAGTCGATTAATTTAATTATATATTTATTCTATACGAGTGGCACCACTTGGTAGTAAGTTTCAGAAAAAATAAATTGATCTCAAAATTGCATAATATTTATAATAATGAATTATAAATTAAAACAAAGAGAAATTAGAAAATAAGTAAAATATTCTAATTTTAGATACACTAAATCACAACACAACACACACACACAAACACAACACGCACACAAAAGAAAACGAATAAAATTTCTCAAACAAGGGAAGACTAATTGTAAAATATTTATCGGTTAAAATAACTATGATTCTCCTAACAACCCTGAGCATCACCTACACAGCAAGCACAAAGAGTGTTATTTATAAAGCTATCATATCTGGCAGTGATATTACAAAAAAATCACAACATCATATCCGAACCCGAAGTTCCTGTATTAAGAATAAGAGAAAACTTTTATGAACAATTCGGTTTGATATTAGTCCAATGTCTACGATAAAAGTTTTCAACAAACACAAGTAATAAAATCAACATAAAGCATCAATAAAAGATAGATAAAATCTATACCATAAATAAAAACAATACTATCAATAAAGTTGGTAATTAAAACTAGTATCCCAAGAAGCCAGTTTCCTCACATCCAAGATCGAACAAAATAGTAAGTACATTTAAATAAATATCTTTAAAATAAATCACTTCTATGCAGGAGGATCACACCAATGACTTTCATCCAATGCCAACAACCACTAAAAACTCCAGGGTAAAAATTTAATGGCAAAATTAAATAAGGCAACCAAGATTTTAAACTTTGGGTGAGGGGAATTTAGCAGAATGAAAAGATAATAGTGGCTCTGGTTTCACCTTCAATACTTTCCCATATAGTATTGCTAACGACAAAGGCCTCCATATGTTTCTCCATAAGTAGCAGATTTGTTATTTATAAGATTCTTAAATCTAGCAGCTTTATTAGCATCTGCAGGCCTTTTCAAATGTAATTCTGTAGTGTATGAGCAGTCAAAAACATAAGGATCCGCAGACACAATTTGGGGAATCAAATAGATTAAATCTATGTAGGTAAAAGTGGAGTGTATCCCTTAGTGGATGTATCCCTTAGTGGATGCATCCTTTAGTGGATGTATCCCTTAGTGGATGTATCCTTTAGTGGATGTATCCTTTAGTGGATGTATCCTTTAGTGGAAAAGGCTCATATCCACTAAGAAAGTAAATTAAAAATTTATTTACACTTAAAATCTTTTATTCGTCTTGTCCACATATGCCCTGACTCGCATTATTGAGCTAGAATCATGATTGTTGCAGTGTTCTTCCCATTCCCTCATGATGAATTATTTAATTTTAGATAAGAATAGAGGGCTGGTAAATCAAGTTGTACCCCCGTCTCCGTGGCCAATTTGGCTAGGTACTAGATTCGTTGGAAAGATAAATGAATGTTATTTAAGACAGACCTTGCAATTTTGAACAGTAGTAAGATAAAATATTTATTTACCTTAAATTATTATTTTTCTGACTTTCTTTTAGATTATTTAATATTGTCAAAAGCTTCTTTTCTCAATTAATACAAAGTTTACAGCTTTGAATAAGGTATCAAAGGTTAAAATTTTTTATCGACTTCTGACACAGTAGGTTTAGTTCAATATAAAACATATTGTTTGTCTAAAATTGAAATTTTTAAAAAATGAAATTTTCGTTTCCAATGGGTAACAATAAGTCTCAAGGATAAACGCTTCAAGGAGCTGGATTATACTTCCGAAATGCTGTATTTATTCAGGGACTAATATAACCTCACTCAGCACTAAATCTAATAATATTATTGTATCAATTACCGAAAATTAGATACAAAAAATCCAACCTAATTGCATTCTTATATTTAATGTTGTACTCAAAGAGGTGTTATATATTGTAAATATGTTCTCATCAACAAATTACTCAAGCACACAGACACAAAAAACATGCCAAACAAAAGATCAAATCATTTTGCGGAGTTAAGGGAAAGGTTCAATGTGCGAAACTTTCGCACGGATTTACTGATGAAATATAAATTCGTATAAAAATAATGCAGTAGAAATGCCGCAGAAAAATCTAAATAAATTGGTAGATGATTTATTCTGAAAGTTTTGCCAATTTCACACCTAAAGTTACTGCAGATTCTTAAAATATCACTCAACTTACAACCATTTCCAAACCAAACACAAATTGAGCCAACATCTCACAATTAACAATGATTTCCAAACTAAACACAAATTGACAACCATTTCCGAAATAAACACAAATTGACAACCATTTCCGAAATAAACACAAATTGACAACCATTTCCGAAATAAACACAAATTGACAACCATTTCCGAAATAAACACAAATTGAGCCAACATCTCACAATTAACAACCATTTCCAAACTCAACGCAAATTGAGTCAACATCTCACAGATAACAACCATTTCCAAACTAAACACAAATTGAGTCAACATCGCAC
>BGPR01002003.1:104294-115979 GCA_013235015.1 Araneus ventricosus
ATGTTTCTCCCTTTTTAGATGTCTCGTCAACCGTTTACTTCGGTTTGAGAAAAGTCTGTGAGTTGTGCAGTTTGTAAAAGGAAATAGATAAGACGTTCCTTCCTTTTTAGATGTCTTTTCGACAATGCACACTAGGGGACTTTCAGATTCGAACTATTATGAGTTGCAGCGAGGAACAGCTTGAAAAGTTTTTGCGACTTGAGTTCCGATTTCGCGAAATGACAATTAGTTTTTGCCATCAGACTGCTGTTATATGATACAAGTCACAATTTATTTCTAGCTTTAACTGCATACGATCGTCTAAATATCAGTAAGGAAAAATCGACAAATGCTGTGATAAAAAAAATTAAATTATTGCATAGTTTTCTGCAGTCTAATAGACGAGTGACCACTGCTAAGAAGTGTACTGTTCCGTTATTGCCATTAATTTACTTCTTAATAATATCTTCAATATTGCTCTCAAGGTAATTTTATCTCCGAAATTTGATATGTGAAACGAGTAGAAATACAAATTTCCTAAGACGGCAAAAGCAAATAACTTAATTCATCATAAAACACTCCGAAAAATATCAAACTATAAAAATTCTAGATTCAACTTACTAGAACTATTTGGAAAGTTTTCATAAATTCCTGGTCATAACTGTGATCAAAATTCTATTCTCAAAATATAGTTCATCTATGAAAAAAACTAATCTAATCAATTTTTAAAAGGTGGTAAAGGTTTAATTCAACTGCTACCACTGTCGGCTGCTTCTCTAAATTTCAATCCTTGCCCCATATGGTAAATTACGGGCAAACCTGTTTCTATGCACCATTAACCCACAACCAATCAACGTAAATTTAAATAACTAAGGCGATTTCCCTTGAATAGATACACTTCATCCGATTTCTCTTCCTGACAATTTGCAGACATTAGACCATTTTGGAAATTAATTCGAATTATTCGGTGAATAATAATTCAGCAAACAATTTTATATATTAAATACCGACTTTTTATTCATGAAATTAAAACTACAGTTAGTTACCCTTTTACTAAACGAAACTTAATATTCAAAATGCGGAAATATTTCAAAAATGTTTTATTTTTTCAAACGAGATATTACTGGAATAAAAAGATAAAAAGAATGTGAATTGATATTCGTTATATAAAGAAACGAAACATTTCAGGATATCCTTTATCCAACTGTTATTTTGAATACTATGAATCGATTCCTTTTTTGTAAACGTCCCATTCTCTTTTTGAATTCAACCTCACCATTTCACACTATTTAGTGCTATAATGAGAATTATTTCATATTTTTCCATGAAGAAAAATCTAGAAATGGAAATATATTGCATATTTCATATTCAAATCATATTTGATATTTAACACAACGTTTTTGTAATTTTTTAATACTCATAGGATGATAAAAATTTTCTTAACTTTCTAACAATATTGCCAAGTTTTTGATTCTCTATATGAACTAGAACGTGGGAAACGAAGAAACCATGACCAATATTAGTAGTTACATTTTATTGCCTCCATTTTTTTTATTTAATATTCTGTACCTTGGTGTTATTCCTTACGTTGATCAGAATATAACTCTTTACAAAATGAAATTTTACAAGATATTTAAATATCTTCTGATGCATTTTACTCTGCAAAAACAACAATTTTTTAAGAATTCGCGAACCACTTGTTCAGAAGATCTTTAACACTATACATAAAACAAATTTATTCTTTCAATATTTATGTTATTTTCTTTCCTATCCGATCTTCAAAGCATCATTTCATTTTTTCATGATGAGAAAATAAAAAAATATCTTCCAACTTCAAATTCATTTACTATTTAAGTTTAGATAACAATAATATTGTGGAGAGAAATTTTATCTGATGTTTCTCTCATACATTCTTTCCGTATAACTGAATAATGGCTGTAATTTTTAATTAAATAGAGACGGTCGAAAAGATGCATTAGTAAATATTTAATCATTCAAGGACCATATTCAAGAAATCTAATATTCTATTTATTCTAAAATCAAAAACTGCAATTCACATTTTGAATTTCAATGCATTTTGACACATTTAACGTTGAAATTTTTTAAATTTTATTTAAGATTCTTTCCATCCTAATGGTTAAAGAACCAATTCTTTCTTCCCAAGCGGCACAAGCACTCAAACTCTACTTAAAAACTGCAATTCGCATTTTGAATTTCAATGCATTATGCCGCATTTAACGTTGAAATCGAAATGCCTAATGCTTTTTTAATGCTTAAAGCACCAATTCTTTCTCCACAAGCACGTAAAGATATACATCATCTATTTTATTATTCTATTAACTAAAATTCATATGGACGTCTTCAAGTAAGATATTTTTAACTCATTTTTTAAAGAATGAGAATGCATTTATATATGAAAAATTTATGGTAATTTTATATCCAGTATTTAGCTCCGGTCCTTGTACAAAGCAAATTTTCAATAATTATTTTTGAAAACAATATACATAAATAGGGATTGAGGCCTAAATTATGTAAAAACGTATTCTTAGGTCATAAACTGATTCCATGTTTTGGAAATCTTATCCCTTAATATCATCCTTCATCTAAAGAGCCCGTATGGCTTTCATCTGAATCGTTTTAGATGTAATTTGTCAGTAGTAATCTGATGTAGTCTTTATTTTCAATATTTTTTAAAGAATATGTTTTGTTTTATCAGAAACCAGAATTTCAAAACGAAACAATAAAAGCGTGAGTTGCTGATAGAAATTCTCTAAGTAAACTGGGAATTTTATCGTATTTATAATATGTGTTTAACTTTTAATCAATGTTTTGAAACTTTCTTTTTTATAATATTTCTACGAACATGGAATGTAGCTTCCCAGGAACGTTATTCTTATGGTTGTAAAAAGATCATTAGCAGAGGTTCTTACTTGCTATCGGGGATATGGAAAGCCAATATCTCCGATCTTGGGGGCCATTTAGCGACTAGGCGACAAAACGAATGTTCTGGAATAAGCAGTAATAGAGGTCCTATCTATCATAAGAGCCTAGATATGGATTTCACCAGAGATTTACATGTTCCGTTATGTCCTGTTGCGAAGACTATAAATACCCGGAGTTGCTGAAACGAGTGAACGTGTTGGAACGACTTTGAACGTCTTTGAAGAACGAAAGTCTTTTAATCTCTTTGTATACTTGTCCACATTGCGAGTTGATGAGTGTTAGACGCTGATAAATATTGTTTGTGCTGTCACTGTTATTATTAGTGATTTGCTGTCTGCTTGTGTTGCTAATTTCTGAAATTTCTGTTTTCCTTTTTATCTGCGCTTCGTGGTTTCGAGAATATTCGATGAATAAAGTGTCATTCTCCATTTTCCAGCTTGTTGGGCTGCTTTCACCGCAAACCAAACGGACAATATTCATTGTGATTTAATTTCCTAAATTATTGATTTCAGCTCATCGCGATTTCAATGTTTATTTTTGACCTCCGTATTTTTTCTAAACATTATTTTTTTTACTATATTGTATATTACAGATTATTTTAAAGCATTCTTTTATCATTTTCTATATTTTAAAGATTTTAGTATATTTCGTAATTATTTATTATAAATATATTAGAATCTTGCAATCAATTTTTTTCTCGGTACCAAATGGCGCAGATTATATGGAATCAGGATTTGATTGAAATTAATTGATTAGATCATAATTAAGTTCTGAAAATATTAAACTACTGCACTGTCATCAGGGACACACTAATGAATAGAAGTGTAATACATTAGGAATAAATGCAAAATTGGAACTTTAAAAATATTAAAAAATTTAAGTTAAATAATAATCCGTAAAAACTATATTATATATGAGGATTGGAAGATAAAGAATTATGAATTAAGTGTATAAGATTATTGAATTATGCAAGAAAATTATAAATAATTTATTTAAGAAGAAACATTATTTGTATTTCTGAATATAAAGAAGGGATTACGATGATATATTTAAAGAAAAACAAGATGACTTATGCTGTACAAAACTATAAAGAAAATCATTACGTAAAATATCACATGTTTTAGCAACGTTATTCAATGCTTGAGTTTACATAAAAATGCTTTTAGCAACGTTTGTACAACATTATTTGAAAGAAGCCAAAAGATGAGTTAGTATAACTTCGATCGAACATTTCGCTCTGAAAGAGTTTCAACCACTTCAACCTCCAGAATTGGAAATATTTCAAAAAGCCTTCAAAGACCTATATTGACTTGCTCATACATTTGCACAAACATAAAATTATCCAATGCCTATAACCGAAACTTTATTTTGCCGAAAAGAAGATTAAGAGAACAGTGGGAAACTTTGGGTTCGAATAAATTTGCAAGCTTACGGAGTCAAAGAAACTTCTTTCTTTCATTCTTTTTTTCCTCTCGCTTTCTAGAAAACCGTATTTCTTTCCTAGAAGTTAAATTAGTTTCAGTTCTTATCAGTTCGGTTTGGCTTACGGCCAGAAACAAATTCCAGCCAGCCTAGAAGTGGCCTCTTAGGAATGTGGTAAATTTGGTTTACGTTAGCACATCTTTTCTATAAAAGTGACCGCTCCAACGCCATTTTTCAAGATGAACATAGAACATAAGGAAAAGGAAGTATTATTTATTCGATAGGATTTATTTTTTGCCATTATCTGTGCTGAAAAGAAAGTTGTTAAAAAGTATTCGGTAACTTTATCATTGAAGAAAATAAGTGAAATGCTTCCTGTGAAATATGAAACCAGTGTTTGTTTTTTATCTTGATGATAATGTTTTAGCATTAATGTCATGCTTTCTTTATTGGATATTTAAAATATAAAAGTTATAAAGATTCGTTTCTGACAGAACCCAATATTTACACCGTCCTTGTATTTAACTCATAGTATCAGAAATTAAAATTTCATTTTCTGATGTTATGTGGTAAATAATGTACTAAATTTCTAAACCGTCTATTTGGAACTTTTTTCTGTCAAGTTCCAGAAATTACAATGGAGTTTAAATTAAATATGTTCAATACCAAATGTTTATAATTAGGTGTAAAAGTATTTTAGCCATAAGGAATACAACACAAACTTGTTTTTCACTGAGAAAAGTTTCGTGAGTTGATATTTAATGATATGTGCTGGAGCTCGACATTGCTTCAAAATCCCTCAAGACATGAGTGAGCAGTGGTAAATTGATTTACCAGTTCTGAATTTAATTATGATTGACTGATACAATTGATATTCTTCTGGGTACTTCTTGTACCTCAATCGAATGGTAAGCCTATTATTATTAATCGTATTCATCATTTTATAAGACTTTTTTAAAAATATCAGAAGAAATCTGTCGTATTGGTAAATATTTATACCAGAGAACTATAAAGGGAGCTTCATAGGATTAATTTAAAATTAGAGTCAAGTATTCATCTATCGAGTTATTCACGTGGTATGGACATAAAATCAATGTGAAAGTTGGCAAATTATAGTTTAATTAATGTTGATTAACACTGCTGACTGATTGTCCAAAACTTTTCAACTTTCAGTATTTATTATCTTTGAATAAATAAATTTCAAAACAAACCACGCAGGAGCAAAGTCTGTGTTATTTGGGCGTATATTTTTATTCATTACCGAGTTCCAGTTATTGATTATTTGCCACCATCGGTGATCAGCTTGCTCGCCGGGTAGATACACAGATTGAATTTAATTTTAATTGAATCTCTTACCCAGGAGCACAACATATTGTACAATATTGTTCGATATTATATAATATTATATGATGTTGTATAATACTATACAATATTGCGAATATTGTTGAATATCGTACAATATTGATCGATATTATATAATATTATATGATATTGTATAATATTATACAATATCGCGAATATTGTTGAATATCGTACAATATTGTACTATGTCTTTCTGCTACTGGGTTATCCAAGATTCTATATCTATAATTCTCTTTAAAAAGGTAATTTTAAACTTATTCTTGTACCTTCTTAGTTCATTGTCTGTGTAAACATGCCTAATGGAGTCAAGTAACAGCCCACGTCATCTAGCACCTAAATGCGCGTTGTTGGTACCAGCTTCATTTTCCAATTCATCAAAAATAAAGAAAAAATGGCGTTGATTCCAACATTAAAATGGCGAAGCACATTTTACGTCCAGCAGCATGTTAATTTAATGTAATATATAAAGGGCAGAATATGGAAGAATGCGCCAAAAATTAAACTGTTAATGAGAGTTGCCTTTCCCAATACAAAGAAAAAAGACCTCTCTGGACAATAGATGAACTGCACAGAACAACGTTAGGTAATTACCAGTTTTGGAATTTCGAGTGGCATGCAAAATGTGTGTGTTTAGTCAAGAATTGAAAATAGTTACGTAAATAATTTTGTCATTTATGATTTTTATACAACAAGAAAATCCTCAATCAAATTTCCAAGAATATTGCAATCATGTTTTGTTTCCTGAAAACTCTGAAGAAAACCTAAAGAAATCACATTACGAATTATCTTATATTATACACATAGTGTGAAAATTTTCTCCTTTTAACAAAAATGAAACAACAGACATGATGAAGTTCAGGATTGTTCTGGTGCATTTACCGAAAATAGATTAACGGAAATCATCTGAATGATGCAATATTATTTTATGCATAATACATGTACTTAAATGTTTTGAAATATTTTAAAATATATTTCAAACTAAGTTAATTTACGGTTTTAATCAGATTCTGTTTACAACTTCAGATATTATATTGCTAGACTTGAAAAAATAGGGTCGATATATTTAAAATTTATTGTCTTAATTAAACATGTTAAAGATCAATTTTCTGGATGTTTAATTTTTAGAATTATTTATCCGAGAAAGATAATTTTAAATACAAATTAGCTTTCCTGCTTCTGTGTTTGCAAATAATACATTTCGACACTCTCCCATGCATTAACCTGTAATTATTTTTGTACTAATTATTTCTTTATTACCATACCATAAAGCAACAGAATTTATTTTACAAACATAGCAATTTTCTCGATGTTTAATTTTTAGTATTACTTATCCGAGAAAGATATTTTTAAACACAAATTAGCTTTCTTGCTTCTGTGTTTACAAATAATACATTTCGACACTGCCCCATGCATGAACCTATAATTATTGTACTAATTATTTCCTTATTACCTTAACAAAAAAGCAACAGAATTTCATTTACAAAAATAGCAATTTTCACGATGTTTAATTTTTAGAATTACTAATCGGAGAAAGATATTTTTAAACACAAATTAGCTTTCTTGCTTCTATGTTTACAAATAATACATTTCGACACTGCCCAAGCATGAACCTATAATTATTGTACTAATTATTTCCTTATTACCTTAACAAAAAAGTAACAGAATTTAATTTACAAAAATAGCAATTTTCTCGATGTTTAATTTTTAGAATTACTTATTCGAGAAAGCAATTTTAAATACAAATTAGCTTTCTTGCTTCTATGTTTGCAAATAATACATTTCGACACTGCCCCATGTATTAACCTATAAGTATTATTGTACTAATTATTTCTTTATTACCATACCAAAAAGCAACATAATTTATTTTACAAACATAGCAATTTTCTCGATGTTTATTTTTTAGAATTACTTTTTCGTGAAAGACAATTTTAAGGACAAATTAGCTTTCTTGCTTCTATGTTTGCAAATAATACAATTCGACACTTCCCCATGTATTAACCTATAATTATTATTGTACTAATTATTTCTTTATTACGCTAACACAAAAACCAACAGCGTTTATTTTGTAAAAATAGCTCAGGTATCGATTTTCTCATCTAGCTCGTTCCAATGAAACTCTTTTCACCTTTCGGCAAATTAAAAGCAATCTTTTCAACATAGCTTACGGTCAAACTTAAAACTAATCTAATATTTCTCCGGCATTCCTAAATGGAGACACAGATATCGATCTTAGTTACAATTAATTAAAATTCCTTCCAAAAGAGTTTACGATGCCACAAATTAATTTCCAAATTTGAATTATTGACATGGCTGCCATCAATATCGTACAACATCAAACGTCTCAAAGTAGCTGAATCTGGTATTTTGTCTCAAATATTCTCTTCGATAATTAATTGTAAATAAAATGACTTCTTTAAAAATAAAAGTTTTACCCTATAATGCTCAAAAATTATTGATTAGAAATTAATATATGTTGTCGATTATCTAAAGGTTATTCGACTACATTACAAAAACCTGTGAAATGAAGCTCGATATAAAAAAATAATCACTTCTGATTTTATGCAAACAATTAGGAGCAATAGTTTTATTAGTTTCGAATTAACAAAAATTTATAAAATATTTTATGTTCAAATATGTATGAATTGTGGTAGTTAAAGCCAATAATTTTTGAAAAATAAAATTATTGGTTTGAATATAAAAGACTTACCCTATTGTACTCAAATACACTTCCTTAATACTAATGTTTCTCTTGATTATGTAATGATTATTAGATTATATTTCATACTAGAAGTAACCCCACGACGGTGCCCGTGGTATCATGAATGTGAACGAACTGATCAAGAAGAAGCTCACAATGACCTAAATTAAAGTTTTCGATACCTCTTCAAAACATTGCTAAATTTTTCTAGTCCTTTCCTAGAAAATATCGTAGATATTTCCATTTAATAAAAGTAATGTGACAGAGGCAAGTGGTGGCGGGAAGGGGCAAAAAGCATTAAGGTTGCACACATTTAAATGTATTTTCTGTTTTAATTCTTGAAACTCATGATATTTTCTATATTATTTATCATTGTCATTATTTTACTTTGACATTACTTAATTTTAGTATAACGAAATCTTCAAATTTTAAAAGATCATACTTTCACATCTTCATTATATTATATTCATGGTTTGAGGTTCAGAACGCATAATGTTCATGTTTGATCAAAAATAAAATAATATTTGTGAAAAAAGGCTTTGGTTTCATTATTGACGTTTCATTATTTCCATATTACAATGCCCAGATAAAATAATTACGCTTTTTAAATGTAAAAAAGTTTTTACTGTGAAGTGAATCTCTAATTATATCCCCCCAAACTTATCACCCAGGTTCTGGCAATGCTTAATTTATGACTAAACCACTGCATCCAGAGAAATGATTCAAATTATTCCTAGCGAAACATACTAAAAAGTAAGCAGGGAATAAGTCACGGCTGCCGTCAGTAATCATTTCCCAGTTCTCATTATAATTTTTTCGGAAAGATGGCGCAGACGTAGCCAGGGAGAAACTAACCGTTTTCGAATGGTTCTTCATTCGAAAAATAACTCCTGATCCCGTCAAGAAAGCAATTATTACAAATGAACGAACAAAGGTATTTTAGCCGCTCTTGTTTTAAATCAGGGAAAAATGCTCCATTTCTTACCTCAAAAAATTTGAAAAAAGATAACGAAATTAGATTGTTGGATAGAGTAATTTGAAATTCAATTGTTAAAATTGTTCGCGAAAACTTACTGTATTTATATTTTTTTCAGAATTCAGAAAATTACAATAGAAGTTCAAACTAACTTCATTAGACAGGCTAGTTCTTTCCGATTGCATATCTATTTTTTCTTACGATTATCAGAAACGATACTCTCAAAATGCCTTAGCTTAATTAAATACTTTAATTTCCAAAAAAGCAGCGAAAATAAAATAGCGTAATTTCATTTATAACGTTTTAACAATAGAATAAAACTAGAATTAATTGATTCAAAATTAATTAGTATGATTGAAATTCCTTCATTAGTGGCTATTTGTATTTTTCCTATTGGCTTTTTTTGGATTTATTAACATTTGTGGTAGAAAAAATGAGTAATGGAATTTTTGAGAAATTATTCCGTACATTTGTTCCAAATCATCAAGTAAGCAATCTTCCAGTTTATTTTTCTTCGATAATTTCATTAATTTTTATTGAATTAATGAATCCAATTTCTTAAAGAAACATTTCTGTAATTTCATTTATTTTCTTACGTACCACCCTTATTCGAAACTTCTCAACGGCGATTTCAAAATCTTCTGAAAAACCAGCATTAAATTTTGGATTCGATTAAATATTTGTAAATACAAAATAAATGGAAAATTGACTGCATAGAATTCATTATTTTGATTTAAAAAATCAAAAAACTCATATCCTAATCAAACTGACATAACAGAAATTAAAATTGAGCTCTAACAAAATGTTTCTCATTTAGAACATTCATTCAAACATGAGGAACAGCCAAGAAAAGCAAGCAAATTATATTTATGATAAAGCCATGATTTATAATGCACATTGTGTTACAACTTAGATACTGCCTGTGGAATTCAAAAGTAACAAACATAATGAATATGTTGATACCCAGCAAATGTTATCTGTTTACTAAAATCTGGAGGCTTAAATCACTGATATGGTTCACTAAAAGCAATTAAATGTCCCGCAACACCAAGAAACCCCCCCCCCCCGTGGCCTACCGGTAGAGTCTTGGCTCATATTTCGAATGACTGCATTTTGTTCATCCAGAATGTAAAATTCACGGAGGTCGTAAAGTGACCTAAAATATAATTACCTGGAAATAGTTAATGAAACAGATACAGTATTGAAGGAATCAGCTTCGTCAGGAAGTCCTCTAATTGAAGCACGTGTCATAACTGTGAAACCATTTCTCGACACCGGTGTCGAAGAAGCCCACCGCTAGAGCCAGTCTATGATAACCGTCTGTTTACTAGTTGTTGTCACTGGGGAAATGTTGTCTTGCCAGGAACTTCTTCAAGTGCTGGAACAGATGGTATTCGCTGCTCCACGGCCACTCTCGCCTTTATGCGCTGTTGCGTACGCAAAACAGCTGCTACAGGTGTTTCGCGGGGAGATGTTTAACTCTGTCGATACGGGACTGCCCCATACGTCCCTTCAAGCAAAAGACGATAGCCATCCGAATGTCACTCTGAAATTTCCACCCCCTTTCGTTAAGTGTGATTGATTTCACACGTTGCTTTCTTCGTTAGAGTGCCTCGCCCAGATGTGTTTGGGGAAGAGGGGAGTTTTTTTACAATTCGGGCAATGTCAGCTGTCATTGTTGTTTTTGAGGGGGAAAGTGAATTTCCCTTATCTTTCATAGAGGAGCTCGGATGTACCCGTATTTTGAGGTCCATTTAATTTAATCGCCTTAGGAATCAGAGGGTAAACGATTCCGCCTATAGTCACGGTCTTCCTCCCGGTGACTACCATCTGTTCCAACACCTTAAAATGTTCCTGGGGAAGCAGAATTTCCCTAGTGACGCTGTCATCATCGCTATCCGACGGCGGATCTCTTCGACACCGGGTGTCACACAGTATGACACGGGTGTCTCACGTGTCACACTGTATGACACTTGCTTCAATTCCTCTGGTTCTTAGGTTGATAGGTAGCTGATAGAATTCTATATCTGTTTCAATACCTGTTTCCAGGCAATTATGTTTTGTCTCTTCACGACATCCAGGAAAGTTACTTTCTGGATGAACCAAATAGGTTCAAGATCCGAGTCCTTGCTATATATGGGTAAAGATGTACCTGATACGCGCCTTTGCGTTTATGAATCAAAAGACTTCATGTTGGTATGCTGTAGAAATTTGCATGATTGGGTGCTCTTGTTATTTGAACGAAGTTATTACAATTATCCCCTGCAGCTTCAAAACGGATCTCTTCGACACCGGGTGTCACACG
>BGPR01002003.1:138301-153644 GCA_013235015.1 Araneus ventricosus
TATATATATATATATATATATATATATATAATGGTCCATTAATATTATTAATTTATTTTCTGGTTTTCTTTCTCATTGGTTTGGTTTGAAATTTGTCTGCTTAACGTTTCAGGGCGTTAAATCTTAAACACAAGGACCAATTGAATTTTTCTCAATAAACATCATAATAAATGAAAAGCTATTAACAACTAACCTGGAAAAATGAAGACAACTTCTGTTGAGATTTTTACTAGTTGACTGTATGAAAAAATAAAAGAATTGCAGATAGATATTATGTTTATCCATTTATTACTTACTGCATTGCAGTTATTTTCTGCATGTAACTGCCCAGGAAGATTATGAAACATCTGTATATTTTGGTTTTATTTACACTAATTGCAGTATTTTTAAAAATAATCGTAAAGAATGCTGACAATCAAAGGAAAAATAGCCGTTGTGTGTGCTCGTTAGAGTAGAATGAGGTATGAAACAAGTAAGGAAGATTTCAGCCACAAATTCAAGAAACCAGGCCCAGCCAGGTCTTAAAAAATCTAGTGAACTACTTCAAGCGTGCAGATAATGCTAAGACGCAGAGCATTCTGGTACGTCATCTATAATACTAGAAACCTTACAGGATGCAATCACTCATAGCATCCTCTTCTATAGAGAGAGTAAGTATGTAGGGATCATGATATTCTACGTCTCATTGTCTGAAAAACTACTTTTCAAGTTGAAAAAGCTTGCCGGCCACATTCAAATTGTCCATAATCTACAAGCTGAGGATTATGTCGTTCGGTAGTCTATGTTTTATAATTTATTAGATTCTGTAGAAACTTTTTCTTTGATGACGAAGCTATACATCCTATCAGAGCATGTCAACTGTCAAGTCTGGGGAACAGTTAAAAATTACCTTTAACAGTTAAAAAATCCGCAATATTGAGCAATTCGAAAATCTAATTACATCTGCAGAATCTGAAATTGCATCAAGTATCTTGAAAAGAGCGTTAGAATCTACGGTGGAACCCTGAAGAATATATCAAGATATCGAGAAAAACATCTGTTACATGAGCAGAATTTTTTTTAGATTTAACTAATTGTAGAACAAGAATAAATGAATCCATCCCAGTAAACTTCATCAAGGGTTACTTACTTAGGCATGGATTCAAAAAAATGAGAACTTTGTCTGAAAGAAGCTTGACTTTCGTCAAAGGAAGGAACGCCAATAAGATAATTTAAAAAAAAGATTTTAAAAATTATTAGCCATCAGGCAAAAAATTCCGTCATAAAAATGAAACATTAATCAAAGAAAAACGTGTTAAACTTACTCTAGTGCACAGAGAACAAAAATGGCTACAGACTAAAGAGCAATATTATATATCAATATATGGAGGGTGTAAAGAGATTACAAGGTATGGTGAAATGTGCTGAATTATTGACCAATAACGGATGTACATTACCATAAATTAATATAAAGCGAAATAAAATTTCTTAATGCAGGAAATTTATAGTGACTTTTTATTCATTATGTGTATGACATATTTAGTTGAAGTTTGGGCCTCTACAGATGAGATAGCTTGATGGTAGCGAATATACCGTATGTCTTAATATTTCTTGCCTCTGAGATACATTGTAAAATCTTAATGCTTATAATCCCATTCAGTGTCCTTCTTCATTATATATGGTCCCTTTACTCTTAACTAAATAATGATAATTTTTTATTTAAAAGTTCATTAATTGAAGAAATGAAATATCTTCATCGATTACCCGAGTTTTAAAATAACTTCTAATTATTATGCAAAAGTCTATTTTTCAGGGTTTAAGCAAAATGCCTATAGTATTTATTCCCCGTCACTTGCATTCGCATTTGTACAAACTAATCAAAAATCTAATGCTATGTAAAATGATGGAGAATTTAACTTACAAACACAAACAGGTAGCGGGTTGTTCCATTGACCTCTGACACATGTGGCGAATCTTTTCCCCGCTAGTTCATATCCGGGCTCGCACAGGAACTTGGCTATCCGGCCTCTGGACCTAATTTTCACTCTTCCGTTTTTCAGCTTGTTTCGAATCCACGGACATCGGTTCCAATTCCCTGAAAAGATAAGAAATATTATTTTGGAGATAACCAAAAGAAAGAGAAACAGATCTTAACTGAATATGGCACCGGATGTGCTCAGTGACGAACTAGCGATTCCGCCGTAACACACCCGTGTTCGATGATCAAAGAAACGACAGTTTAAACAGTTTATTAGAAACTAGCCGCCTTCGGCGACCAGATGGTTCATTCATCTATTAATTGTATTAATTATAAAAAACAAACTTAAAATTTGCAACTCATTTGATTTTTACTATGCTGAAAGTATGAATTGCTGCAAAAAGCCAAAAAGCAGATTCGAAAATATAGAAGAAAAACACGGCATGGAAGTTGCATTTGTTCTAGAACTAAATTGTGATGCATAGAAAAAAAATCGAAATACTCCGAATAATTTTCATCTAATAAAGTTAATGATTTAGGTTCTTGCATTCAACTGTTAAAAAGCACTAGATAGAATGACTCTCTAAAAAATGTGAAATTTGATAAAAATTATTTTGCATTTTGGTCCTTCATAATTCTTACTTAAATTACAATATATGCTCATATTTTAGAGAATTTTAAAGTTGAAAATTACATCAACGAATAACATACTCTCTAGAATAATTTTATATCATTTCTTTAACAGATGGAAAAATGCGATTCAAAGATTTAATGAGAAAATTTCTATTTAATATTCTTTGCAACAAAATACTGATGAAGATCATATTTAAATTTGTTTTTAAAGATTTCTTAAAATTTGGAAAAAAAGTTGTACGACAAAGAAATTGATATCATTCGAAATATAATTTTCTAAATTCTAACATAATGTAAGAATGCATATTTGTGCAAGTATATGTTCGACGTTATAGCGGGAGAACTACAACGTATTTCTTATTTTTTAACTAATTAAAGTTACAAATCAATCGTTCCTAGGTGCGCATTTTCATCCTCCAAAATATATATGAGCTAAATTTGGTAACTCTAATTGTCTGCTTTTTAGAACTTCAACAGACTGATACACATTTGGTTTTATTAATAGTACTTAAGATTTTTATTGAAGTGGTGGAAAAATAATGCTAACTAAGAAAACAACAGTTTTTCTCAAGAAAAACGAAACTTTTTCTCTCTGGTAAAATACTGCAGAGGGTCACAAAAAGCTTGATTATTCAAGTAACATAAATTACATTTTATGTTATATAACCAATTATATTATATATATAAATCAAAAATATTACTCAAATTAATACATTCTAATTTAGAATTTTGTCAGTTATTGAAAGTTCCATGATTCCATTTAAATAATATGATAATTTTTCATATTTTATAATTACAGTTTTTTTAAAATTAAAACAACACTCTTTCATAAATTATGATTCAATCATCGTTTTAATTATAGCTACTTAGCAACTGGATATCTTCATTTAACAGAGAAACACCAAGTGAACTTATCAGTTCTTAACTGTGTAAAGTAGATTGTAAGCGTATGTTCATGGACATTTCTTATTTGACAATGAAGTTATTGGTAATGTTTACTTGAATTTACTTCGGGAATGAAATTTGCCATGCATTCAAGAGAATTTTGAGGATGAAGAATGGTACTTCCAGCACGATAGAGTACTTCCGCACAATTACTGCGACTTTAGGCCATATGGCGATGGAATTCTGGTAAAGAGAGGATTAGGACGAATACTTAGCATTAACTAAATACTTTAAATTTCAACCAGTGAAAATAAGTTGTAAAACCTGGTGATAATTGCTCAACTTGCTGATACAATTTATATCATTCAATTAACAGTTGCTAGTATTCTTCGTCATCGTTTGAAACAAAACGTTTCTCATTATGCAGAATACATACAGTGCGAAGATGAATAAGTCTTAATTTTTAAAAAAATATATTTTACGTAGACTATCGACGAGTTTTCTGTTTTGTTTATTTTGGATGCACAGACTGTTTTCCAATAACCCTCCGATTTCAGAAATCGCCAAATCCGTTTGGAAGCAGTATCAAGCACAAAGTTCTGACCGGTTCTTTCTTTAGTACACAAAGCGTTGAATTCTGTGTTCTTTAAATTTGTTTAATTCCTTTTATTTTAAAGGGTTAAAAAATTTTAAAAATTAAAAAAGTCGTCTTTTAAAACTGCCAAATTCCGAATTGAACGATTGCAATTAGCTAAATCGTTTGGTTAAATATTTTACCACCAGTGATTATCTAAACATTTGGTTAAAAATTCAACCGAACAACAAGCCTTAGATGTCGCCAAAAAGAGCGATAAACGAACATTGAGTACTATAGCAACAGGAATATGAAATTTAATATTTTCAAAGTATCCATGAGACATAACATTAAAAATCCGTACTTAAAACATTAATTAACAAATTGAAACAGAGTACTGAAATTTTGAAGATTCCCTTTGACGAAGCATTTCACCGGAAGTCGTTCGGTGTAGCGGAAGACTTAGAATTAGCGGAACATTACCCTAAATAAACAAAACAGAGAACTCGTCCATAAAAAACTTGTTACAATAAATGTATTTGAAATCACTTGACAGACGATGAATGTAACGATAAGCTTCCAATCTCCTCTAATTTTTAATAATAATTAATAATAATAATTATTATTAGAAGATATGTCTTAATTATTTTAGTTTCGTCATCTAAGGCTATACGCTTCTCTAAATATGTCAATTCAAATAACGTGAGAGCCAAATGGCAAACTTAATGGCTCATGGCATTTAACATCTAACGGCACGTTATTTTACGTTGGAACATAATGAAATGTCCTTTATCCCTCTTGAAAATTGCTCAAAAGATTCAACAGCAGGAGCGCACGTGTCATGAATTAGTTTCATCCTATTCATCTTTAGGTTTATGGGTTGAAAATCGCTTCTAAATTTATTAGGCGGAAATTTTCTTTTCATACCACTTATAAATGTGTTAAATATCTATAAGGTAATATGATTTTTCTGAGAGAATAGCCTTAGTGAGTATTAAATTATAATATAATAACTTTTTATTCATATGCTAATTTCAGAAAATCGAAAAATAAGTCTACCTCACTTTCATATATTTTTGTAAATGACGTCAAGAAACTTAATGCGATATTCATAAACTGATTGCCAAAATTAATTATTAATACCTGTGGAAATTAAATAGATATAATTGAATTTCATCGCAAGAGCTAAAATTTGTTTTCTCCTTAATTTTATCATCAGAGCTAAAATTTAAAAGGAATCGCAACTCTATTAAGAATCGCTATTTCAATAAGAAAATTGATTATTTTTCGAATCTCCTTTACAAACATTATTTTTAAAATGGCTAATACTAAATATTTTACCATAAGATATTAAAAAACCCATCTCTCTTTTAATTATATTAATTTTAATCTCTCATATCACAGTTTTAACATTTGTCACAGCGTGATTCATAGTCGTGCTAATTTTAACCGGCTTAACTAGTACTGAAAATTCATTAATTTTAATTCACTATTCCGGCTTAAATAATTTATGATGACATCGTCCTTAGGATCTTCAAGAATATTTTTCTCCGAATTAATAGATTTATTTTATATAGAGTTGTTTACCCGTAGATTCCAATTAATTTTCTCAATTAATGAAGCATTAATTACCAGAATATTTTATTCAGTGCATTTTTTCTCCCTAAGCACTTTTTGATTTCATTAGTATTAACAGTTATTCAAACAAAATTCATGATTATTTGGAATTAAAATGAAATGAAAACGTACTCTCCAAATTTATTAAATTAAATTACGGTGTTTAATATTTTAATTTTTATAACATATCATATATGCATGCCTTTGATGTTAGAGAAAATAACTTTTACAGGAATTCAAATGATATATTTGCTAAATGTTAAGTAATATACTTTAGAAAATTAATCGCAGAAGTTGAAACCTTATTTCATAAAATATAATTTGTGAAAAATCATGCTGATATTTTTGCACACTTTGAAATAAATTGATTTGTTTCAAAAAGAGGAATATTGCAAACGATTTTTCACTCACTTTTTGACGTGCTAGAGTTCTGATATGTGATACGGTTGTGTGCTCCCGATGACAATAAATATTTTAAATTTCAGAATTTAATTGTCAGCTAATCTATTTACATAATTAAATTTTATTCCATATAAATAGCGCCATCTAATAGTGAATTTGAGAAAAATGGATTTCAAGGATAAGTAGCGCCATCTAGTAGTGAATTTGAGAAAAATGGTTAATGGGTTTAAAGATTCCTTAACATTTATAATCATGAATAAAATATACTAACAAAAAATGCGGAAAATAATGAAAATAACAATATTTTTAAAAGCAGCTTTTAGAAGAATACTGTTACGAAAATCGTACGGTGTGCGTACGGTGAAGACAGTCCAACAAGCACGATAATGGAGAATGAAGTTTATTCACAAATATAGAAAACACGCAGCACAGGTAACAGGAACAATACCCCTTATACAGATTAGCAACGCAAACAGACAACAATTCACTAGCAATAACAGTAACAACACTTTCGATAGCTCTCAGCTCGCACTGGAGACGGAACTCCAAAGTCGTTCCAGTCGATCATCACACTACTCCTCTGTAACCAAGCGTTGTCCTTTTATAGTCTCCCCGACAGATCACGACGTCACATGGAATCATCAGGAAAAATCTAGATCTCGGTCCCTAATGGAGACATCGAGTAAGTAATACAATTTTCGGGAATCTTCGATTTGTCGCCAAGTTTGTCGCCAAAATGGTCGCCATTGCCGCCAAGTTTGTCGCCAAAATGGTCGCCAAGTTTGTCGCCAAAATGGTCGCCATTGTCGCCAAGTTTGTCGCCCAGGTCAGGGATCCAGGCCTGGCCGCTGCCCGTCATTCCATATTAACCCCTGTAAAACTCTCTTTCCAACCGTAAGAATAACATTGCCGGGAAGCGGCATTCCATGTTCGTAACAATACTAATGCAGAAAATTACTTATTTATCAAAGTTCTGGAGGTCAAAGCAGAAATCTTTACAGCATGAATCTTGGAAAACAATACGATATAGAAATTAAGGCAAAATAAATATCAAAAGATAAAAATTCTTAATCATTCATTAAAAGATTAAAATATATTATGAATGAATAAAATTTCAACTTTCTTATTTACATTAGTGCATCACATATTTTACCTCCAGAACATTGCCAAAAAATAATTTTCAACATTTTAATACGGTAATAAAAATGTTCTTTCTAAACCAAATTTTAACTTTTATTATTATTTGATGATATAGCCTCTTTGAAAGCGCAAACTTCAAGCTTCGTGGCAGCATTATTCTATTGTTTCTGATGCCAACAGTCTTCTGTTTCGTGCATAATAAACTATTGAATTCCATCTAATGTTTCCATTTCTATGATATTTAGAAATTCTAGTACACCAAAGCTTCATGTACTCTCTGTCCGCCAAGATAAGTGTCGCCGCCAAATTGTCTACTTTACGGCGGTCGCTATAGCAACTGGTTATGCTAGGGAAGATCCATTTCGAATAGGAGGAATCCAACGGAAATCGGAGATTTTTATTCTTGCCGCCACTTTGCGGCGGAACACATTTGAATGAGCTTCTACCTACCAGAAATGGATTGTTCCTACGATAACCTGTTTCTACAGCGACCGCCGTAAACTAGACAATTTGGAGGAGACAGTTCTAGTTGAGGACGGACAGTATGTCTCTTCGTTCAATTGCCTTGGCTTGCAAAGAAATGTTAAAATCTTTCAACGTAACTACGGCGTTTTGGTGAGGCAATGTAATGAATGGTAAATTCAGATACTTTTTTCATTCAGAAAGAAATCTAAATGGAACTAAAATAAATATCCGTTGATTACTGTCAGACAGGAAACAACCTTTCCCAACGTCGCAGGAATGAGAGATTATATCCGCTGAAACAAAAGCGGATATGAAATTACGATATTTGTATATTTCTAGTTTATGTAAATGAATATACAGTACAACTCGAAACTCCGGGCTGCTCGGGGGTTTGGAAGGTCCGGATTTCGGAAATTTATCTTACTTATTAATTATCTTAGTTAATAAGTAAATAATAATTTAATTAATATCTTACTTAAACCAACAAAGATGTCAAAGTTCTGCTGTCACCGTGTAGGTAAGTTACGCCGCAATTAAACGCGCATGTGCAGACGTCTTCAGAACAGACCCGGAAGTCGCAAGGCAACGGCTAATGGTTGCCTTGGTAACGCCTCTGACGTTTGCGCATGCGCAATCAATCTAGACGAATGCTGATCCGCACGTTGACGTCAATTTCCATCAGGAAACAAAAGTTATATTAAAATTTCCATAGCACTTTGTGCAAAGGGATTTAGTGATAAAATTTCTTGCGAAATAGCTTATGAACGTTAATAAGCAATATCATTTCAAATGAAAAGGAAAAAATATTTTATCTCAGAAATCCTACTTTTCTCTGCTTCCTATATTGAACCCATTTTTATTATTCTTAGAATGCGAAAAAGTAATTTCGAATTCCTTTGATCCCAGAAACGTGACCTTCTCATAGGAAATGTAATATTTTCTAATAAATTTTCTTTTATTTCGTGCCATGTGAAATTTCCTTTTCTTTCGTTAGTTATTGATGTATCAATTTTAATTCTTCAATTCTATATGACATGGAAATGAATAATGAATATGTTCTGACAGATGAAGGAAAATACCTTCCGAACTTGAAAATTAGTTGTGTAATCTCAATTTCTTAAAATTACTGCAATTTAAAAATATTTTATCAGTTTCATAGCAAAATTTTCCATAAATCTTTAGCAAAGTTAATTAAACATTTTACTTTGTCGTACATAAAGTATACAAAGAGAAAGTATCAAAATCGTAAAAAGATTTGAAATCGATATGTCGATTAATCTTCAGACTTCATTCCGAAAAATCGATTTTTGGAATTACCTCGATCTGTCTTTCTTAAGACGGCAATTCACTTTGTCCTAAATCCGTTTTTTTCCTATCAATTTTAATCGAAAAATCCAGGCACGTCATTCATTTGAGGCTTCAAAGTGCGCTGGCGATAGAGGGAGCAAAGACCGCTCCCCCTACAGCGGCTCTTCAATCCCCACTGTTCCCTCCCCACACTCAGCGGATTTCCGATTTCCTACTCTCGAAGCGAGGTCCCAATCTAGTCCGATCTTTTGGTGTACCGCCTAACCTCGTTAGAGGCAACAAATTTGAATCGGAGCATGAAGTGCTGGAATTTGATTTCGTTGGAATTCCATCTTCCCCGAGCCGCTATGCTAATTTCCATCAGAGCTTCCCCGAGCCGCTATGATAATTTCCATCGGAGCTCCCCGAGCCACTATGCTAATTTCCATCAGTTTTTAAAACTGACAATTGCTTTTTCCTTCCCGTGTTCCAAAAATTTCAATTTGGATTAGATGTGAATTGCCTGCTTTAGAGTACGATAGTCTAAAGAAAAAATGAGCTAGGCAAATCAAATTTGGTATTTAGAATTAAAACCAAAATTGTGGATTTGTATAAAATTTTGGAAGAAGTCCATCAACAGGAAATCTTTCTGTCTGTTCGTCCTTCTAGATATGAACACGGTAACTCTACAGCGCAATAAGATATATGGATGTAATTTGGCATATTGTTTAGCAACGGATTCGGAAACCATCCACACTTTTGCGCATGAACCAGGCGGAGTTTTTTTCATCAAAATAGGGGGAAAGTGAAGAATGGAATGGTGATGTTTACATTTTACTGAGCGTGATCTAACAAAGAACTCCATAAATGCGCTCATATGACTCATTGCTTGAAACCCTTTTCCGGTGTAAAATCGTCCAAAAGTGGTAGTCTCGGAATCCGTAGCTGAACAGTATGTATTTATCCAGTCTATTTTATGTATTTATCAAATCCCGGTTCAGATTTGTCTACTAGTTAACTTTTACCATGTCTGTGTATCGTCAGAATTTAAAGACTACATATCAAAAAAAAAGAAAATCCAGTTAAATGTAATTTAATAGGGTAAGGTTGCTCAAGTCGTACCACAGCCTAAGTCGTACCGATGTCATTTTGTCTTTTTTTCTGACGAATCAGCAGCGCAGTGAGAGGACTACTAGCATCGGCGATGTTCATTCCATTATTAAGAACGGAGCTTCAATGAATTACAACCTAAACTCGAAGAAAAATAAGTTTTCCTTAGTTTTCTTATAGTTTTCGTGCATATTTCTTTAAGACCTAGAAAATAAATATTATGAATAAAATGTTGTTATTTCTCAGGATGTCACACACATTCTGTGCTATTCCAATAATTGCTTTTATGTAACTATGGCGCTCTGGTATGATCCATTCTTTCAAAATGCTTATTTAAATTATTACACTTGGCGTTGCTGAAGTCGTACCTGAAACCACTCGTACGAAGTAAGCCTTAAGGATCTCTTGCGCATCTAAACATACGCATCATTTATAGAAAGACAATATTGTTCCTTTTAGTATGTAATGTTAAATGTAATCCTTATAATATGTAATGTTAAATGTAATCCTTATAATATGTAATGTTAAATGTAATCCTTATAATATGTAATGTTAAATGCAATCCTTATATTATGTAATGTTAAATGTAATCCTTATAATATGTAATGTTAAATGTAATCCTTATATTATGTAATGTTAAATGTAATCCTTATAATATGTAATGTTAATATTAGAATAATTGCCTTCATGTAACTATGGCGCTCTGGTATGATCCATTCTTTTATAATGCTTATTTAAATTATTACACTTGGCGTTGCTGAAGTCGTACCTGAAACCACTCGTACGAAGTAAGCTTTAAGGATCTCTTGCGCATCTAAACATACGCATCATTTATAGAAAGACAATATTGTTCCTTTTAATAAGTAATGTTAGATGCGCTTTTTATAATTTTGAAGCAGAGTCCCCAATGTGGCAAAAAGTACCGATAATACCTTAGAGACAAGAAGATATGAACGAGGCGTTATGAAAACTACCCAAAGGTGATATGCGCTTCAATGAAAGTATAATATTCCTAAACCGAACCTGCGACGCCAGATTATAGAACTTAATAAACATTACGAATTTGGAAAACCGAAAGAGATGACGCAGGATTATCTCAAGACCGAATAGTTTACTCAATTAATAGTAAAACATTATGTTTTTGCTCCATTTGCTTCCAAGGTCCGACTTAGGACATACGTGGTACGACTTAAAACCCCATTTGCTTTGTTATTACTTTAAAATTTGTTTATTTTCTTCGACATAGTACATAAATTTTGAACTCTCTTATATTAAATAGGTGCAATATTCATAGAAGTTTTGAATAATGCAAAATTTAATTATTCATTTAGTAAAACCTGCAATTTGTAGACTTTTTTCCTTAGGTAGTACAACTTAACCCCTCACACGAAGCGAGGCTGTCCCGGGCGTTTGAAAAATTTCCCCATAACATCGGTGAAGGCCGGTCTGAGGCAGTTGGCTCTTCTGAGGGGAGGTTCCGAGATCCCTTAGGAGATAAGCACGGTAGGGGATCCGATTATCCTCGCCAACCATAGTCCATTTCCGTACGCCTTAGGGGGTAAATGACCCTTCCGGTTGGGAGAGTCCAATTAATGTCGCTTCCTCCCAAAAAGGTCCGGTTTTAAAGGGTCTAGAAGAAAAAAGTCGTCTCGGGAGTAAAGTTAAGGATCGCACTTTTTTTCTGCTATCTATTAATCTGTTCCCTCCTGGGCTGTCGTTTTCATTCATCTGAGAAGGAATAGAATACTTGAGATGCTTATGTATTCTACGTAATTTTTGTGCCAAATTATAAAGCTAATTAATGATTAAATTTTAGTTCATAAGCCTAAAAGTGCGATAATTCGATGCACGTTTAGTATGACGGGCGCGAGACTTAAGGAGTTAAGCAACCTTACTATGTCGTCTTGACACCTTTATTGTAAATTAGTATTACATTTTCGATCGGATCTAATCGACGAAGGAGAATGTCTGAAATGTTTACTCTGCTTTCTTCAAGTGCTGAATACAAAAGGGGCCATATTGCGTAATATATGAGCGGTCGATGGGTGTTTTACTTTACATATTGCTTTACATATTCATACACATAATAATACTTTAGCACGACTTTTTTTCTCAAAAACTTTGAATTACGCTGTTATATGGGCCGTGGTGGCCTAGTTGCAAGGTCTCGGTTTCGGGCCGGAGGGTCCCATGGTAGAAACCCGATGCCACTGAATATCCGCCGTGTATGCAGGCCTGCTGCACGTTAAACTATATGTAGAGGGCCGAATGTCTTCTAGCTGGTGTGGCGCGGAAGTTTCAAGAGGGGGTGCCAGCTCAGGTTCTTCGTCATCTGGCCGTGGATCAAGATTAGTGACGTCCCAAAATAGACGTCGCGTTGCTTCAAAACGGGACGTTAATATAACTGAAACGTTGTCATATGCATGATTGTTGGATAAACCATATTTATTTGACAAAATTCATCCATAAAAATATTTTTTGATTATTTTCTTCTTAGTAATACATAAATAATGAAGAGCAATTTCGAAATTATATATTTATTTTTTCCTTATATAAATGTATTTGATGAGTTAATATTCTAAAAAGCCACAATGATTAAGAATCGTAATCTATATTTCAAGAAAAAAATCTCGTTTTGGAAAATCTTAGAAAGATCTCTTTCTTTAAAAAAGAATTCCCAGTTTTTCCCTTCATCAAGCATTTCAGAAAAAAAAAGAAAAATGGTTGATTTTTAAAGCTGTTATAATATGCGGTTGATAAAAAAAGAGTTCTGAATATTTTTTTTTAATCTGATGTAATTTCCTTATTTTGCTAGGAATTCAAAGAAAAATGGAAAAGAAAAATTCATCGCATAAAAAGATTTTCGTGATTTTTATTCATGATAGAATTCAAATGATAATCCTCAACTAATTTCATGTCAGTTCCATAACAAACTAATGTAATTAACGGGCAATTAGTGTTCTTAAAACAAATAAGAGTTGATTGCCTAAATTTAAATAATTTTCTTTTTAATTTTCATTTTCGACTTTATCAGCAGTTTTGAATAGTCAGTTTAATTCATCGATTCAATTTATAAGGAATGAATTATGTATATAAGGGCTCATCAGTATTATTTACTTATTTTCTTTTCTAAGAGTATTTCTTTCTTCTTTTGTGTGATTCGATGTTTGATTGTTTAATATTTAGAGCGATAAATCTTAGACACGAGGTTAACTAATTTTATTTTATAGTAATTGTGAAACTACCCACAGATAAATCTGAAAAATGAAGAAAACTTCTAATGCTATTTTCACTAGTGCTTTTTACTATTCTACTCCATGAAAAATTAAAACAACTCCAGGAAAGCATTTCGTTTTCCTGTTTACTTTTGAATTGTATTCATTTTCGCACTTAAATTCTACTTGAAAACCAAAATGTATACAGACTTTATAATCATCCCGTAGACAGGAGTTTTGAATAGTTTTATTCAAAACTCCTGTCTACGGGATGATTATAAACTCTCTATACATTTTGGTTTTATCTTTGTAATTATAATCTTTTTTTAAAAAAATTGTAAAGAATGATGATAATGGAAGACAAACCAACCGTTGTCTGTGCTCGTTAGGTTGGAATGAGATAAAAGCACGTGGGGGAGAGTTCTCATGCACATTCAGAAAACCGTGCCCCACTATTTAACCCCTTTAAAACCGGACGTACTTTTGTAAGCAATGCATTAAAAGCCGACTACAACTAAAAAATGAACGGTATCTGCATCTAATGAGATAAATAGATATGTAAAGATTCTGGAAAATATAAAAAATCATTTCTTCTTGCATTTACTGCCTACAACTAACCAGGAAGTAGAAATATTAGCTAATACATAACCAGAACGGTCGTACGGGCTCAATCTTAAAGGTCTATATCATCAAGAATCTAGGAAACAACGTCAAGCTTACAGATAGTGCAAGAAACAAACAACTTTCTGGCAGGCCGTCTGTAATACCAGAGATTACAATATTTACAGAAGTGCGCCATTTTAATTAGAGATGTAACGAATATTCGGCAGCTATTCAGTATTCGGCCCTTTTACCGAATACTAAATAGATATTCGGCCGAATAAATTCAAGATATCGATTTTTTTTAAAAATTACTTTTATATATATTTAACAAAGAATAATGCGCAGAATTATATTTCAGTACATTTATTATAAAAAAAACCCCTACTGAAATTTACTCAATTTTAAGTAAATTTGGTGTATTTAATAATGATACATATAATTTATCTTTGTAAAGCCTGAAATTATGATGCAATAACAATACATTATCGACATTTTCAGCGAAAAGTATGAACCGTATCGTTTCTTATATATTACCAGATTAGGAAAATAAATGATTGGGTGACTGGAATCTTACCCCAAATTTTTCCCTTTATTCCCCAAAGGGAATTTTTCCTTTTCCCCCAATCACTCATTCAAATGTTCACTATATATTGTGCTTACAGAAGCTGGTGGCTATTTTCTTGCTTAATTTGCAAATCTTGGACACTTTTCACACCAATTAAGTGGACACTCAATCCCAGCTATTAAAAGTTCTTTATCAAAACAGCAATTTACTTCTAATAATTTTAATTTATCCACTTAATGTTATATTATGTTTGTAATTGCCATGTTCTGCAATAATGACTCTTTTATTTCTGTGAAGCAATCGCAAAATGAGGAGGGTTTCTCATTTCACAAGATCGGAATTAAAATAATTTAAAATATTACAAAAATGCATCAAGATGTTAATGTTTTTCAACGTACTAATAATAAATAATAAGTTTTACTAATCTTTAATTTTTTTATTTAAAATTTGAGAAATATTATATTTACAATCAAAAGTTTAATGTTTCTAAAAAATGGATATTTGGCCGCCGAAATTTAGATATTGTGCCTGAAATTTGGCCGAATATTCGGTATTAGGCTATTCTGCCAAATCACTATTCGTTACATCCCTCTGCAATACAATCTTAAGTAGACGATACTCAAGTAGTATTCCACATTCCACAGTCTTGTAAACTCTGTGTTGCAAGCTGAAAAAGAATACATATTACATCCAGATTGTCCATAACCAGGAAGCTGAGGAATATGTTTTGTTTTGGAAAGCAGCTGAAAAACAGCTGAATGCAAGATTAGAAATATGCTTTGTTTCTACTTGGCTGTGGAAATGCGGCTTTGGTACAACATGTGCTATCCAAGGACAAAGTTGCATTCCATGTATGCGCTTGTCAAGTGTGTTTTCAATTCTCAGGTGTA
>BGPR01002003.1:153654-168137 GCA_013235015.1 Araneus ventricosus
TTGTTGCAGAGTCTGAAATTACACCAAGTAGGCTGAATAGAGCATTCTGGTCTCCGCCACAGCGCTGAAGAATATGCCTAAGATTCGACTGATACAAGGTAGTCGCATTGAAATGTGTTGAATTTGTGATCTATGGTAGCCATAGATTATCATAATTTGGTTTATTGCGGGAAGAAAAATTGTTTAAGCAAGAAATATATAGTGATTTTATAATCACCCTAATCCCCTTCACTACGCAACGAGATGCCCACTTACTTTATCTTATCACCACAAGGAACAAAGCCCACAATTCATAGTCCATTGGTGGAAGAGCGCCCTATCCAGAAAACTCTCAAGACGAAATATAGATAATTTAATCACATTCCTGGCGACTAAGGAAGACCTAATTAAACATCAAAATACAACACCGTCACATACTCCAGCCTAGAAATAGATACTTCCAAAGATTCACCTCCTAGAACCTGAAGTTCGATGAATACCCAGTTGAGTAGCAGAGCACACTAGCTTAAAAACAGCAACCGACCACCACCAATTCTTCCGTAATTCATTCGAAAAATTCACCCTTCCCATCACTGCCAACACTTGAGTAACAATTCCAGCCATCCCTCAGTATAAATAACAAGACAGAACAAAAAAACAGTTCCAGGATTTTTAGGATGGTTGCGACAATTTTCATCAATAAAACCGGTGATAATACGTTATTCAATTCTTCTTTTTCTCTGCCTCGAACAGCACTATCAGCCCCGAATCATGGAGCTGCAATTGATTGAAACAATGTAACTAAAGGAAACATTCAACCCTTTCACTGCACTCAAATATGATAACTCATCTTCTAAATATTTTATATTATACTCGGACTGTAATCCTCTCTGTATGTGTTTTTTTATTTTATTCTTCTTTGTTCATGTATAATTATGTTCCCTTTTATGTGTTTTTATATCTAATGATGTATTTTTTTTCTTTTGCTTTTGCTTTTCACACATAAGTTTCTAATAAAGTTTCACACATACTGATCCAACCGACAGGGAGACGTTTAGGCTTCGAGTTCGGGGTATGCTGTGGTGTTATGTATTATAAAAAAGGCGGTTAAATGATCGAAGAAATATAAAGCATGCTTTTTCATGCATAACACAATTGTTCCCTACATGTAGGTCATGCCCCCTTTCACAGACCCAATATGGCTGGAAATCCCCAAAAAATTTAGTAAAAACATATTTTGACACCAAAATATCAAAATATATATTCTCTTAATACAAAAATAAAACAATACCCTTGAAAACACATCAATGCACAGCAGTAACAAGAAAGGCATTTTGTTATTAATTGTTTACAATTCAAAAATTCCTTGGTTAGGGGTAAATTCAATAAAAATAATTTGAAATGGTTGCGCTAAAAGTTTGGTCCCAAATGTTAAAAGATTGCTAACTCCTATATTAATGTTTTCAGTTAGCTGGTATATCTCTAAAACATATTCTCTACTGAAAATGGGATTTCATTTAAATGCCAGATGGCGTTATTCTAAACATGGCTTCTTAAACCTTTTTATTTATTTTTTTCACTTACGGCCTCATTTCTTCTTCACAAACATTCTACGGATGAAATTTTTCCGCTGCACCACTGTATATAAAGGTAAATAGAAAAGTGAAGTATTGACAATACCAAATTGAAAGCAATGCGTATAAAAACATTAAGTAGGGAAGATTTTAAGAAATTTTCGAACCAAGAGGACTTTATAGAAAAACTATTTTTTCCCCTTAGTTTTCCTAAAGAATACGAAAAAAGTACTCGTTATTACCATTTTTGCAACCAAAATTGGAGTGCAGAATATACTAGTTTAAGTAGCTTTGCTTCAGAAAGAATAATGAAAGCAGCACTGAAAGTAACTGAAGCGTAATACTAAAGTGCCTGTGGATCCAAAATCCGCTACCGACAGAAGTACTCGTTATTATAATTTCCGATTCTCCAAAATTAATGTAGCGACTCAATTTGGAATGCTGACTACAGTTTTACGCAGACTTGCTTACGAAAAATCAGAGTGGCTCTAAAAGCTGCAGAATGAAATCCATACCTTTCCTGTTGGAGATAACCTCCTTTATGCAATAAAAGATATGAGAGATAAATTCAATTTTAGTTGTGTTTGAATTATCTCTTATATATCTATCCATCCTATGAAAATGTAAGCTTTCTTTAGGAATTGGAAGGAAACAAAAGATAAGAACTTTTATTTCATCGCAAAAAATAAGATTTGACTTTTTTGATGTTATCTATTTTCCTCTCCTCTCACTTGAGTTCAGGAATAAAAATCAATTTCGTGTTAGAATGTTTGGAAAGACAGAAGCACATTTTCCTTAGAGATTTAAACATTAATGAATTTTTATTTTTTCGGGATTCATTTTCTGAATTGGAATAAAGCATAACATACCATAAACGATTTAAAATGAATTGGAAATTGAGTATTATTTCTTAAAGATTAAATCCAAATTATGCGTTGAATAAAGGTAAAAATAGAAAGAATTAATTTACCAATAGTATTTCTGTTATTTTTCTAAGATAATTTACATAATTAAGGCACATTTCTGATTCATGAAAAAATGGCCTCTCTTATGCTCTTATTTTTTTTAAATATTACTCTATAAAAATATATAGCCGACTCATAAGTGTAAGAAATAAACAGATTATAAATTTCTTTTTCTTTGACTTCTCATTTTATGATTTTTTCTCGTAAAACCTAACAGACTTTTTGACAAAACTTCATATTATTCAAAACGAATGCAAATAAATGGGAGATATTTTTTTGAATATTCACAGGAAACGCCCTCTTCTTCCACAAGGAAAAACAGACAATATTGTCGAAAACTATAAATATATAAAAATAAAATAGAAATCAAAAGATTATTAGAATTTTCGTTAACTATACAAACTAAACTATAAAGTATAAGAAACTGTAATTTTTTTAAAATTTAAATTAACTTGAGCGAATTTTATGTTGTACCACTATGAATTCAAGTGTACATTTCATTTGGTTATGAAGTTTTGTAGCATATTGTGCACTCTCAATGGATAATTTTGAAAATCAATCATACTATGAGATCTTTGATCAAATATACTCCATTAAAATGAATATCAAATTTATTCATCTATAACTATACAGCCTGGCCAAAAAACATTGTCGCACATTCTAATATTTTGTCGGACTGTCGTCAAATTTTTCGTTTGGCACGAATTACATCGCGCATTCGTCTTGACATTGTTTCGATCAATTTATGCAATGTCTGGATTGGACACATATTTTTGGCCACNATAGCATCAATTTGTGGACAAGATCTTCAATGGATGATGGAAGACTCATATCATCCCTTATTGCTCTTCCAAGTACATCCACAGATTCTCAATGGGACTGAGGTTAGGACTTTGCGGAAGTCAAATAATGTGCGTGAATCCTCATGTCCTTGCAACCAAATGTCCACAATGCAAGCTCGATTATTCCTAGCATCATCGTCTTGGGAAAAATGCCATCGCCTTCAGGAAGGAAGTATTCTATTGAAGGTATAAGATGGTCGCTCAAAAAGCTCACTCAGTCAGGAGACTTTAATCTTTTGTTGCATAGTGTTGCTGAGCCAAGTCCAGCCCAACATAAACACCCTCAGATCATAGCACTTCCTCCACAGGCTTGTACAGCGGGTGTGCTTCTCTTTTAACCCTGTTGCGATCATCATGTTGGAAGAGAGTAAATCTGGGCCCATATGGCCATGTGAATCGTTACCATTGCTCAAGGGTCCAATCTTTATGTTCCTTGGCAAATTGCAGTCTCTTTTTTTTGGTTAGTCTCAATAACTAAAGGCTTTCTTGTTGCGCTACAGCACTTTAATACTATTCCTTTGAGTTCTCGTCTCATCGTACGAGTGGCGATGGTTTTTCTTCCCTTAATTTAGCTTTTTTCTAAGTTCTAGGGTTGATTTTTGACGATTAGATTTTACTAATCGTCAATTTCGTTTGAATGATCTTCAGTCACAATTATTTAGGATCGTTCTTCGATCATACAATTTCCACGAAGATTTTGATTCATTGAAATCTTTCAGGATTTAATGATGCGCTGGACAGTACGCAAACCAATGGTGGTAATTTCAGATATCTCCTTGCAAGATTCCTTCTCTTGGTGAAGGTCAATCATTTGTCCCTTCTTGCACTCTGACACATCTTCGGCACTATTTAAAACAGTTGACAGGCGCCAGCTTACGCAAATTTTTCAAAGAGCAGGTGACATATTAGAATTTGCATGTTTAAATTCACGTCGCAATTTTTTCTGTAATTTTGCTCTGTTCCCAGTTTGGAAAGTATGTCTGAATATGACTACAAACACTTGGCTTCTACAGGTAAATGATTACTAGTACGTGTTTTAACCCTTTGCGGCGCTAGGCATTAATTGTTTTGAAATATGATGAAAAAACAACATAAATGGGTTTAGTTTACTGTCTAGACATAGAATCTACAATTTTTTTAAAACTTATTTCATTCCGAGGGGGGTAGTCCCCCTTCATATGAGAACCCCTTAGATACAGCCACTTTGATACACTCAAAAAATATTGTTGAATCTTACAGAAAATCATAAATTAAAATTGGAGGAAAATTTTTGAGTTTATTTGCTAAAATTGTAAACGTCCAGAACTGAAAAAATTTCTTATGTATGAGTTAAGAAATTTTCCCAAACTTTATCTCTAAGAATTCCTATTTCAAAAGGAAATTTCATAAGGCTGCTATATGCATTCTAAACGGAGTACTATTAGACCTATCCTAAACCTATAATTTTCCATTTATAGTTGAATTTAACGGTTGAGAAGCGAATGAAATTAAGTGTGCCATCAGCTGGAACACTGTGCCGCAAAGGGTTAACATTTTAGAGACGAGAAACCTATAACTCTTTCTGTCCGAATAACCCAACATCAAAATTTTAATTCAGGAATTTGACTTACATAGCTGTTTAGATAACTCGAACAGGCTAATAGATGTCTTCAGAGCACTTTCAATGTTTTCTTTTATAGTATATATTTTGTCTAAAGCGAGCACAGTCACAGTCTGCTTTTTTTAATTTTTGAGTTTGCATCTAACTCACATACCATACAAAATGCGTTAACATTTTATTACTATACATCGTATTGCAAAGAAATCAATCAGAAATATAGTTAGCAAAAATACACGATGTAACAACTTAATCATGGAAAAAGTATTTCTTTATGCATTTTAACGCATTATTCATTTAATTGTTAGAAATAAAAGCGGATTTCCAATTTTCCAAAAGTAACGCTGACAGAGTGAAGATATATTGCATTTTTTGTTATCCAAGTATTTTTGTATGCATCCACATAGTAACATGAAGTTGGCACATGATAGTAAAAAAGTTATAAGAACCTTTCAAATTGGGATTTTTGTCCAAAATCAAAATGGATCTATTTTTAAAGATTTAAAAGACTGTTACTTGGGACAGAGAATAACTCCATTAACTACCATTATTTAGATTTTTCAGTCGAGAACTGTTGATAAAGAACATCAGATTTAAGAAATAAGCTAGGTCCAATTAGAAAAGGCATCAGAAAATACTTATTGGTACTTAAATGTCATTTCAAATTTATTATTTTTTATTTCTTGTATATTCCATAATAAGTTCTCGTATAAATCCTTTTAACTGATCTTTTAAATTAAGATTAATCATTTTTATACTTACTAAATCAAATACACATGGATTTCTATAATTCTGTTAATTATCTTTCAGTTAATGAGAAAATTTTCAGAACATTAAAAATGTATTATAAGATGTTACGTTATCGAAATTATATATATTTAATTGGCAGAGGTTTTGTTAATAAAAATTATAAGTCGTGTTTAATTTCTTTTAACAAAAGCAATTTTCGATACCATTTTAAAGCTGAGGAATTTAAAGGCAAGCGACTATTTGATAAACTCCATATGAATCCTCATCTTTTCATTTCATCTAATGAAATTAATCGTTTGATGGAATAACAAAGTAATTAGATTTTATGATATGTTTTTCAAGCTAAAATCATATCTTTATTAGTTACTTCAGTAAACAGTACGAGGGACGCAAAATTTGTACTAATAAAAAAATTCTTTTTCTCACAGCAAGTAAGTAATTATTCTGTATAAGTAATCCAGATATATTGGAATTTATCCACCCTATTCAACAAAACAATAAGCTTGATTGATAATTAACTGATTATTTTTTCAATTATCCTTAATTCTTCCACTTGCGGCAATTTTTATCAATAAAGAGGTATTGTAAGGAATTAGACTTTATAGTCGCTGTTGCCTGCGGTAGATGGCGCTGCACAAGACTGTTCCGTAAATTTTAGTTGGCGGTCGGTCGGTAGTCTGGCTGGGTGTGTTTGAGAATGAAGAGTCTGATATGATTTTTATGTGGCCATAATTTGAAATAATAAGAATTGTTATGTATAATTTTCTTATCTTTTATGTTAAATGTATTTGCGTGTTTGTCTATTTATGTCGTGCTAGTCCTGTGTGTCATTAATAAACTAAATTAAAAAAGAAATATTGCCTAATTTCTCGGCTGCGTTTTTATATGACAATACAGTATTTTCTAACATACCCTAAACTGAATATCGATGTTTAATGCATTTTAGTGTTGTATAAAACGAATATCTCTTACGTAATTGCTTTTCAAATGACCGTTTTAAAATTTCTATGTTGCTGCAAGGTATTAGAAGAATCTTCAGTTAGTCCCTGAATTTCTAATTACTTCTTAAGATTTATTCGATTAATTGATTAAAAATCAAGTTATTAGAATAAAAGTTAAAATGTTAAAATTTCGTCGCTGGATCGAGATAGCAAATTATTGCCTTTATAATGTCTAAAGTTTTTAAATTTTAAATTTTTATTTATAATCTTCTATTAGAAATTCAAACTGTAAAGATCCGTTATGTTTATCAGTTTTTTGCTTTCTCATATCCGAAGTATACAAAGAGAAAGTATTGTAATCGTCAAAAAATTTGAACTCGAGATTTTGACGACTCTCCACGTTCTAGACCTCACTAAGTCCGAAAAACACATTTTGGAATTATGTCTGTCTGTCTGTGAACACGATAACTCGTAAACTATTAAAGCTAGAGGGATGAAATTTGGCATGTGATCTTTAGACATAATTTGTAGGTTTCTATCAAGGTTTCGACAAAATCCGTCCATGGGAAGTCTGTCTGTTTATGTACATGTGAAGACGATAACTCAGAAACTTAAATAGCTAGATGGATAAAATTTGGTGCACAGTTTCATCGTCAGGAATGTAGGTCCGTATGAAATTTTATACTAACTCCGTCAAAGGGTTGCCTGTCTATCGGTCTGTATAATCACATGCTTTTAAACGCTATAACTCTTAAATGCAATGACTTAGATAAATGAAATTTGGTATGTGGCCTTTTAAAATTAATTGTAGATTTGTCTCCATATTTTTTGTTTGAATCGGTTTTAAAAGGCATTCAAATTGCATTTTCGCTGTCTTCACCATTCTAAGACGCAAAAGAAAGGCTTGACCGATAGGCACGTTTCTTTACAGTGCTACGTTCTTTCTTTGCTCATTGCCAAATTCTACCCACGCCTTTTCGCGTTTGGTACTCGCTGAAGGAAATTAGTGGCGTTCTGTGCGCACAGAAAATTCGCAATTTTTATCAGCGCTAGGGTGCGGGGAAATGACACCTTTGTTAAGGGATATACGAGAAAGTTTAGGGAGACCACTAAAGCTATTTAAGATAGCATGAAGTCGTTAAATAATTTTAAATTTCTTCATTAGATTTCTTTGAGAATATTACCACATAAAGTACCAAATCAAGTCAAGCGACCACTTTCCAGTTGTATTTTCAGTGTATCGATGGGGTGTCGGCACCTTTAGTGTTAATAACTGAAAATGTAGAGAGTATTAGTGTGGAGTAAATAGAGCGCAGCAACTGATCCCGCTGGATTAGACTTTAAAATTTTTTATAAGTACCTATAGTAAATTTAAAAAATTTTATTTGCCAAGCGAAATCGAATAAAATTTATTACATAGCCAGCAAATGACAGCTTATATCATAAAATAAAAATTTTATATCGTGAAATAAAAGTTTAAACTTTACCAAGCGAAATCTAATAAAATTGCTTACAAAGCTGCAATTGATAGCTTACAAATTATTTAGACGCTAGCAAAAGAGAGGAGTCTTCTCAAAGGCCTGGAGACAGAATATATCCATAATAAATCAGGACTGAGTATGAAACTCCATTTGGCATTGGAAGAAAACAGTCCGAATAATTAATACCCAAGATGTTCAAACAAAGTTTGTTATTTAATAATAAAAATGACAGCTTTACAAATTTTAATAAATGAATGAACATATTTAATACTGTTTTTTTTTAATATAAAAAGGTCCTTTAACTACATGATAATTAAGTCTAGATTACTCACTATATTTCTTCCGGTTTCATGCAATTATACGAGATACCGATTTCAGCATTTGGGTCACATTGAGCACTGTATGAAGCCTTTCGGTTTAGTTTTGAGAAATCACTTATGTATCTATAAACCAATGTCTATGAACACCAGGATCGATTTTTTTTCATTTCAAAATGCTTCATAAAATTTTGCACTTAAAGACATATGAAGGTTATTATTGCCAAATTATTGCTGGATTTTCCGCTTTAAAAAAATATTTATATAAAAACAGATAAAAAATTAAAATTATAAAGCACTGTGATGTTTCAAGGCACAATATGTGCAATTATAAAATCATTAAAGTGAGGAAATGGCGAGTACATAATTTATGCGACGGCGTCTATTGATAAAAGCGATCTAAGATATATTTAAATCAACTCATTATATAAATGAGTTTTATAATGAAGATATACCCAATCTTTATCTGTCAGACGTACTGTAGACTTGAGATCTTTCTGCTTTACCTAGTACTACCCTCCTCGCAGTCAGGAATGAATAATGTATTTCCATTCAGAGCTCTCCACGATTCCACCTTTTGAAATGGTCAGTTTGAATTATTAGTTCCGAAAATTTGCTTTTCAGAGTACAATGAATGACTAAATTATTCAACCGTTTCCTAAATTTTAATATATATAAAAGTAGATCGATAAATACATAAATTATTTTGCTATATTTTCAACAATAATTTTGGGTAAACCTTCTTAATAGTTGTCTTCAACAATAGTTCTTGCGTAAAACTAACAAAAGTAATCTTACAGATTTTAATGAGTAGTTCAAATTTGTGTATACTAATGATGCAGCAGTTTTACTTTATTCTTTTGCATTTTTCATATTTGTTTATATCGGAATTGTGTATTGTTGTAATCGATAAATGTCTGGTTTTTCAAAAAGTTTTAAAAATCCAACTGAGTGGCAGATGTTAAAGGAAATAAAATTTATTGCTGCCTGCTAGGAATAAACATTTTATATTTCGCTTGCTATCTTGTAAGATTTATATCTATCGCAAATATTGTCTACCGTAGTTGCAATGATGTTTTAAGACCTCTACTTTAATGCAAGTTGCTAATTAGAACTACTTCTATCACGGAAAGCTTAGACATATAATTTGAGTTAGTTGTTTTTTTAAAGCTGGGAAGATCGGTGATTTTCTTTTGAATGCTGCAACACTGTGGATAATATCCATTTCCCTTTTTAAAGAAATGAATATTATCCATAGTGTTGCAGCATTTCTCTTNTTTAAAGAAATGAATATTATCCATAGTGTTGCAGCATTTCTCTTTTTAAAAGAAATGAATATTTTCCATAATGTTGCGGTATTTCTCTTTTTTAAAGAAATGAATATTCTATCATAGTGTTGCGGCATTTCTCTTTCTTAAAGAAATGAATATTATCCATAGTGTTGCAGCATTTCTCTTTTTTAAAGAAATGAATGTCCAGTCTCAGGGCTTTCTTTAATTTTTTTGTAAGTAAAAACTCATAGACTGTTTAAACGTTGCTTCTATGTAATAATTGTGAATAAACCCAAATAATTTTGCAACGAAACGAATTTCTCAATATATGCAACGTTATGACAGCGTCAGCTACTAAATTATATGGAATAATCGAGATGAGATTTCCATGTAGTCCAAGGCAAAAATGGTACAAAATAAATATTTTCTGTCAAATGATAAGAAAGCTTTGTAGCTTCTTTCATTTGTCGATATCAAGAAGAAGGCACCATTTCAATTCAACTGTGTTGTGGTCTCTTCTGATGACAGAGTCTCAGGGCCGAACCGTCAGGGCATTGGCCGAAAATTGACTTTTCAACGTGTTCGGATACCTTAAGAGGTAGTGAATAAGAGATTCGAGGCGTTACTCCTCTATCATATTAACTTGAAAAAATGCACGTTCGGAGCAATTTTTTTAAAAATTGTTACATAGACACAACATAATATATTTTTGAGATTTGAACTTTATAAAGATTAATAATAGAGTATTATTTTTGAAAATAAATTATTATGAATTTTCAGGAAACCTAAATTTGTACTGTTTCTTAGAGAAAATTTTCAAAAACTTCGAACATGCTCGAGGTCAAACTTTTGTAGTAATTCAAATAAAACTAATACTAAAATAAACTGCATACTATGGACTAGTGCTTGTACTAGAATTTTAACATTCTTTGGATAAATAAAAATTTTAGACCTAATCGAACAATCATTATAAGATTTTCAGCAAATTTTTTATGTCATTTTTTAAATAAAAGATCATAATTAAAAAGATATTGTTACAATATACATTATTCTAGTACATTCACTAGAGAAACATTTGAAGAAAGTGTTCACAAAATTTCAGAACAATCGAATGATAATATTTTGAGTTATCATGTTTGAAGTGTGAAAATTATGCATAAAATCTAGTTTAGAGAAAAATCAAATTTTAGTTTTGTCACACGCTTAAATTAAGTACCTAAACTTTAAAAAAATCTAAAAAATATACTAACATCATATTAACTTGAAAAAATGCAGTTTAAAATAATATTTGACAGGTTTCTGTCCCTTTAAATGACAACTTTCGTTTAATTAAACTCCCACTTCCGGTTTTAGATTTGTTATAAAATAATTAATAACTCATCATCTAATTAAGTTACCGACAAAAGTGAATATGTTTTAGAAAGGTAAAGGAATGAACTATCCAAAATATCAAAAATAAAAAGAAATTGGAATTTTGGCCGAAAATCGACTTTTCAACGCGTTCGGATACCTTAAGAGGTAGGGAATAAGAGATTCGAGGCATTATTCCTCTAATAATAACTTTACATGCGAGAAACGTACATTTTAAATCTCTCATCAGAAGTGACTCATTCTCACACTGGTGTGTTCTGTAAGCTTTGAGATAAGGTAACCACTCAAGGATCTTCCAAAACGTCTGACCTCAAGTCAACCCACAACAACGCTCGACTAGATTTAATAAGGGATGTTGATGTAAAACACAAAATCTTCTTCCGTCAGCTTAAAAGCCCCACAATTACGACGTTCTACCGTATTCATTAGATTGATGATCAACTTTTGTTTGGGGATGCGGGTCGGATTACTCTCTTGGTGGCCGAAAATTGGACTTGTGGAATTCTAAAGCGAGCTATCATCTGTACTCCATTCGATTCCGTTTGTCCCAAATCAGGCACGTCATTCACTTGAGGCTCCAAAGTGCGCTACCACGAACGGCGGTGGGGGGAGCGAAGATGAGATTTTCTAGCCTCGTTGCGAGGTCTCAATCTAGGCAGGTTCTTTGATGCACCGCCTACCCTCGCATCGGGGCGTCAAATTGGAATCGGCGCATGAAGTGCTGGATTTTGAGTTCGTTGTAATTCCATTGGTTCGAGTCATTTGTTCTAAATTTCATAGGTTTTCGACCTTGACGATTGCTTTTTCCTTCCCGTGTTCCAAAAATTTCATTTTGGATTATATGTGAATGGGCAGCTTAAGGACTTTTCAAGGACTTTTATCTTAATACTGCTTTATGATACAAAATTCAAAAAACTGCGTGATCGAACGTATGCAACAGTAGCATGCGGATGGTCACTATGACTGTTTTCTGATTTTGCTTGGGAGTAAAATGAATGTAGATCAGTTTCTTTACAAAATCCATTATAAAAAGTTCCCTCTCTTAAATCTTTTCTGCTGCTAAATCACAGGTATTTTGTATAACTGTGTCGGTAATTATGATTGATTAAAACAGTAACTGCCATTTGACATGAGCAAGCTAAATGAGATTTAAACAAAAATGACGGGAAGCTGTCTTTTTCAAGCAGCCGCTGATGTTAAAGGCGTAAGACTACTTTACTCGTGTGGCTCTTTTCCGATTTTCATTTTTTTTTTTGTAATTTCTGTTGTTACCCTTTATCTCTAAAATACGACATTAGTTAGGTGTTTAACATGTGTTGTTACCGAGATATAGAGGATCGCGTCACCAATTCATGCGTATTTTTGCGTAACTTTGAGACTCAGAAGTCGCTGAACTACAATTACGATTTTCAGTTTTTGTTTTGTAACTTCTGTTGTTACCCTTTATCTCTAAAATAAGATATTAGTTATGTTTTTAACATGTGTAGTTACCGAGATATAGAGGATTTCCCATACAACGTTTTTATCGCATTTTGGCGCGTGAATTAAATTACGTACTGAGACCCCAATGCGAGGAACGTAGTCATACATTAAAATTTAAAATGTCAGTAAAATTTTAATAAATCAAATAACATCTTTTGATCTCAAATCAAAGTATTTTTCAATTCCTACGATTAGTTCACACTCTCCCTATATATATTTATCTTGTTCAAATTTTCAATCGTTAATAAAATGCTTTTTATTCATCCACTCAAGTTCAAATACATTTTTTTAAACTTGTAGTCGATGACACTTGATGTTAATACAGTTTTTATAAATATAGATTCATTAATTAAATTGAATCGCCAAGGTCGCCAAATTTATAACCAAGTCGCCAAGTTTGTCACCAAGATTAGGATCTCAGGGAAACGACTTTATAGATTTGTAACAATATGGAATTTCATGGTGCAATTGGCAGTAGGAAAAAAGATATGTGCATGGCAACATGCAGTTGGATGTAAATTGACAGGCAGAGTTGTGTTTTGCCATGTGTCTCTGACATTGGATGAATTGATTTCGTGTGTTGATTAGGAATTTTATTTAGCAAATTGCTGTTTAAATAACATAAAGATAGACAGATACATAAAGCAAGGAAACAGCATCTGAATCGTAAAAAATTTTAAAATAACCAGTCTCGCAGGAATGAATGTTGTACTTGTGATTATTATTTGTTGGTCTCGTACAAAATATAAAATAACTATTTCACTATATTCAGTAATAAGTAGGAATTGACTTTAATTTTTTTTATATTACTTGTTTCTTTGTAATTTAAATTCCCTTCTTATCACCTCGTGAAACATAACTTTTTATCCTTACAAAAACCTGCAGACAACTAAATACAAATTTCAAATTACTTCTGGGGCGTCTTCTTTAAGTTGGCGGGTTTAAACATAAAAAATGATGAAATTTTTCATAAATTGTTTAAATGCAAATGTGTGTCATAACTTACAACATCAGATTTGAAATTAATTTCCTACACCTACTCAACAACAGAACAATTTTGAAGGCAGTTTTATTTTTTTCTCGTAATTAAGTTTCAATTTAAACGAAAATAAATACCCTTTTCGGACTTTTCTATTTTCTTCTATTGTTTGTCTAATCTAGGGCGTTCTTTCCAATCGAGACATTAATTAAACAAATCAAACCTTCTTGTTAGACTTCCATTTTACTTTTTGCTGTTTAGAATGAAAAAAGGTTTTCAATTGATTTTCAGAGTTTCTACTGTCTCTCGTTTCTTAAATTGTTTACGTTTGATTGTCTCCTTAAATTTTTCGAGTGAAACATTTATTTAATCATGATTCTTGACTGAGCATTTTTCACAAAATGAAAAAATTACAAATAGATATGTTTTATTTGAAAGTTTATGTGGTTATACATTTTCTAATCTTAAGCTGAAGATTTTGATTTTCTGTTGAAAACTAATATTTTTTTGTTTTCTTTTATAAATATGTCACCTTCGTAGTATGAGTTGAGAATTATTTGAAATATGCTAAGTAAGAATTTTTTCCGTGCTTCTTTCTTTTAAGTTCTGCTTGTATTGTAGATAACCGTCAATATTTTTTGTGATTTAATTGATAAAAAAATGTTCAAGTTTTTGCAAGATCAAGCCAATAAAGTATTGTGCAAGAGATCTCTGAAGATTATAAAAGATTAAATGCGTTCAGCCATCTTAAAATACTGCATTCTGAAAATAGATTTTCCGTATAAGACTGTGCAAAAATAACTGACTCTCCTACAATGGAGCATTCTCTCAAAACTGTGGTATATAAGACGATATGGGAATAAATACATTTTTCCGACATTACAGCATTCTGTCAACACGGTGCAAAAATAGCTATGACTCTCCTACAATAGAG
>BGPR01002003.1:179065-199259 GCA_013235015.1 Araneus ventricosus
TACTTCAATCACTTCATTTTAGTTAATCATATCGAAATAAAAATAAAATACTTCAAATGTTCTTTAAGCATCCGTGACAAAATGTAATTAATTAAGTAGTTAATTACATTTCACTTGGAGTTGGATCAATAACATCTTCATCCAGATTTGAAGTTTTTTTCCATTACTTTCTTGGTGCTTTCCACCGAATTCATTTTAAGATTTATTGTATTCTTCTTTGAATAGAAAATCTCTTAAGCGTAATATTTTTTGAAGACTTCATCAGAATTAGTTAATTAATTAGAATTTCAAATATACCATTTCATCACTCTTCGTTATCTTTCACTGTCATATTACGGATTCTGCAGAAGGAAAAAAACATGAAGGTAGGTTTTTGTACAGGAAATTACCACAAGTGAAGCATACATGATGGCATTTATTGGTTTTATGTCACTTCATTAGTAGAAAGATAATAATAAAAAACTAAATTCTGGCAACTATTCAATGACTTTATCTCAAAAAATTCTTTTATGTAACACATGATGACATTTACTGGCTTTTCTCCATTGATTAATAGAAAGATAATACTAAAACACTAAATTCTGGCAACTATCCAATGATTTTATCTCAAAAATTAGTTTCATGTAACACACGATGACATTTGAGAGCAGTGGTGGCATTTATTGGCTTTTGTCCCTTGATTAGTAGAAAGATAATACTAAAACACTAAATTCCGGCAACTATTCAATGATTTTATCTCAAAAATTACTTTCATGTAACACATGATGACATTTGAGAGCAGCGATGGCATTTATTGGTTTTATGTCACTTGATTAGTAGAAAGATAAAACTAAAAAACTAAATTCTGGCAACTATTCAATGATTTTATCTCAAAAATTACTTTCATGTAACACATGATGACATTTGAGAGCAGCGATGGCATCTATCGGTTTTATGTCACTTGATTAGTAGAAAGATAATACTTAAAATCTAAATTCTGGAAACTATTCAATGATTTTATCTCAAAAATTACATTCATGTAACACATGATGACATTTGAGAGTAGATTTTAGTTTTATTCTCTTAGATAACGATGAATAAAGTTAATATTTTGAACTAGTTATGCCTCTGTCCAAGTCTTACTTTCTCGCGAATTTCATGTCAGGTGTATTGTATTGTGTTGTTTCTCATACCATAACTAATAATTTTTCATCACTTCAAAATTCAATTATGCTCTTTGACCCCGTAAATTCAATCGATTCCCTATTTCGCCAGTTTGTGTTCAACTACACTCATCCAAGAAATCCTTTGTGCTCCGTTGCCTTTGGACACATCGCAAGCAGGCCAGAACGACTTAACCCTTCAGTGCACGTTTTTTTTAATTTCAAAATAAAAAATGTTTTTGGCATGGGAAGTTCACATATAACAACAGAAAAATACACAAAAAAATCAAAATAGAATTGTAATATTATTAAATTGAATTTAATGATTAATTATTATTAAATTGAATTTAATGATTAATTATTAGTAAATTGAATTTAATGATTAATTATTAGTAAATTGAATTTAATGATTAATTATTAGTGTATTGAATTTAATGATTAATTATTATTAAATTTAATTTAATGATTAATTATTATTAAATTTAATTTAATGAACGTATCAAATCACTATTTCTTTTTATGGAACAGTAGAAAAAAGTATTTTAAAAGTAATATCAAATGGTAAATACTTCTAGAAGCAATTGATGAAACCTTCAAAGATACAAGACTCCTTTTAAATACTAAAAACTGAGTAAATATGTCGATAGGTGTACAGGAATTGAATAACTGACGACCACAGACTTATCAATAGGACCTGTGCTGTCCATGGAAAATGGAGCGAATGATTATTATCCTGTCTCTTTTGATGTTTCTAATCTGATACAGCGTGTACGATTGGACAAAAAAATTTTTATTCATTATTAATATGAAAAATAAATTATGTATCAAATTTGATACAGTATGCAGTTCAGTGCTAACGAAAGCATGGGCAGATGTGAGGTCAATCATGTCTCCCTGCGGGAGCAGGGTACTGTTCTACCGCCAGGAGGAAAACCTTGAACAGGGTTGCCGAAAGTAGACGAGTCGGAAAAAAGAGGTTAACGGGTATAAAATCAACCGCAACATTTGGCGAACTAAGCACACTTGGTAAGGAGCGAAATCGTTCTCGACCGTAGTACAAAGCGAAACGAGACTTCCGTCGGTTCTATCTGCGCAAAATGAAACAAAGCCCTTTAATCACCCCCAAAATGCAGTGGAATATCCCGTTTCCATAGCACCCGCCACGGGCATGTCTGGTGTCTAGGGTTTTTCTCGTGGCGGTAATACATGCCCTTGGGTTCCGAGCTCAGTGGCGTTAATTTCCAAGTCTTACAGCCTATATAAAATGGAATCAATTCAATTGAAACCATGATCACATGAAAAGTGTAACTGCGCATGTCATTTGAAATCTATATACGGGATTGTTTCAGACTGATCTGTGATGCCAAGTCTTTTTCTCTTATATGACGGATACCAAAATCAAGATGGCGAGGCGTATTTGACGTGTATCATGTGAGGATGAATTGACGCCACTGATATTATGAATCATGAACGGAAAACTCTGTAAATATTTTAATTAAATATTGTTTATGCATTATGTTTGTTGAACTTTAATAATTTGTATTGAATTGATTGCATATTTTCTGTCTTTTGTAGTCGCATGATGGCATTATTGCAATTTCACTGCTACTTTTAATTCCCCATTAGCATTCCAAATCAACTTAGTAGAGTGAATGCTAACATATTATAAAACACTGCATTAATTTTCTTGCACGCAACGTTTTGTTTTCATCATATGGGTGATATTTGAATAATTTTCCTTTAAATGCCATTTCTTGACTTTAAAGCTTTCTTTCCTAACTACTTTCTAATTATATTGAAACTAGAAAATCGCCAGTCATGTTATGACGGGTGCAAATTGCTTCTTCATTCCAGAGATTTCCCGTGACATTTGACGTGTTTAAAAAGATATATATATGAGAGAAATGTTTAACATTGATCGAAAACAAATAAAATAAACATAGGTTTTATGACAGGAAATATTTTTTATTTACATATTTCTTTATTCAAAAAACCTCTTGGTAAACAACATTCCGTGTGAAGTATTTTTCGTTGTTTAACAATTTTATTATAATTCAATAACCATGAAATTCTCAGCTTGTCAAACGTCAATCAAAAGTTAAAATTACAAAGGAATTCTTTTTTAAAATTCTAATCAAAACTAAGTACTTCTCTAGTTGTCAAACGTTGCCAAAAAATATTATCAAATTATATGATCACGATTGTAATAAATAATCAGAAGCATCGTGGCGTCCAAATTATATCACGCGCATGAGATACCACTGACGTAGTTTATACTTTCTATTAAAAACGGAAACTAATTTGAAATATATGATTAATATCATTTAAAAATTCTCGGGAACTATTGATCATAGCGTGATAAATTTTATGTCAATCTATAGCAAATTTTATTTCACTATTTTAGAGCTATTAAATTTGAAATTAGAACGACAATTTCTCGTTTAAATTTAAAATCACTGAAATCTAGGTGCTCTAAGAATGAAATAATGCTGTTTAACATCTCGCAGTGCTATGCCGCGAGTTTTATTGTTGGTGACGTCAGAGCGTTACCGACAGACAGATCTGACCTATTATATTAGTAATACAACAATAACATAAGCCTTAAGAAAAAACGTAAGGTTCTCTAACAATGAAACAACGCTGTTTAACATCTCGAAGTGCTATGGCGCGAGTTTTATTGTTGGTGACGTCAGAGCGTTACCGACAGACAGATCTGACCTATTATATTAGTAATACAACAATAACTTAAGCCTTAAGAAACAACGTAAGGTTCTCTAACAATGAAACAATGCTGTTTAACATCTCGAAGTGCTATGGCGCGAGTTTTATTGTTGGTGACGTCAGAGCGTTACCGACAGACAGATCTGACCTATTATATTAGTAATGCAACAATAACTTAAGCCTTAAGAAACAACGTAAATGTGTAGAATGTTGAAAGTCTGATTTATTTCACGATATTAGAAATTCGATTTTAATTTGCACATTTAAATAAAAATTTAATTTTAAAGTTTTCTAAACATGTTCAGTGCTCCAATCATTTGTGTATCAAGAATAAACTTAAATTCTTCTCTATACTTCTGTTTCTTTTCTAAAAATGTGCAATATTTTAGCTGAGACAAGGAAATATCCTACCGCTCCTTCATATCTACAAGCTCCTTCTAATACTTCGAAGAACAGATGGCGTAGAATGTTGAACCTAAATAGCTTTCTATTTCCCTAGTCTCCTCTCCCATTATTTCCACCTATTGTGTGTGGTAAAAATAGAAAGTCTTAAAAGCCAGAAAATGAACAAGGTAGCCAGTGTGGCCTGAGATATTCGCTTTTGTCTGCTCGGAGAATATGTTGCAAAGTATAAAGATGCAAAAAGCTGTAAAAGCTTTTTGCCTGAATTTTATCTTTCATTCCAGTGCACGTGGCGTATTAACACTGGATACTTGTTACAAGTGGGACAAAAATTGAAAACTAAAGTAGGATTAACTGACAAATATAACATTGTGCGTTATAACCCTTTCGTATTCACTGTTTTCGCAGTGAGACTACACATTGAACATATTTTTACTGCGCATGGGCAAAACGTTGCGTAATATTTCTTCATAACTTAGGAAACAGATATATAGGCCAACTTATATAAAAAAAATTCCAGTTCAATACCGTTAGTATTCACAAAGATATCGGCAGTGCAAGAGCTAAATTCCATTTGATCTCTAAGAGAAACAAAATGATAAGGGTTCTTGCACAAATTGATATTTTTTTAAGTGAATCTTCGAAAGTAATATTAAATTTATGAAGGTTGAATATCCTGAATACTCACGCATACTTATAAATTAAATAAATAATTTAAATTGCATTTCGACGATAACTTATTCGGAGGAAAAATAGCCCGTTACTGTTCATTGGTTTCACTGTGAAACCCCAAATTTCTTGAAAATAAAAAAATGCTAAATTTTTGTCCTTTGCATATTTAGATCAGCTACATGTCTAATACTCATTTTTGAAATAAATTTAGTAATTTTCAAAACGAAACATGTAGTGAACTTGAAAGGGATACTACAGTAATACCTCGTTACAACAACACTTTGGGGACCAAATAAATATATTGTTATAGAGGGATGTATTGTTATATCAAGGGGTGACATAATTTCGATATAAAAAAGTTAAATTTTTGTTGCTTTAATGTGGACGCAATGCAACAGTATACATATTGCTAAAAAGGCATCACCAGAGAGATGTTTGTTAATGCACACAAAAATTTGAACATTCAGCTATACAATAAAATAGTTCACACACCTGAGAAACTTATTTATCGAAAAAATCCAGTATTTTTGTTTGCTTATTCATTTTTTCAACTGTTACGTCAACTAACAAGGTTTGCATAGAATCTGATGCATGAAAATGATCATCATTTGTGGATGAAAGGCATCAAACAATTTGCCTTAGGGATTGAACTCATTGGAGACAGGAGTGGCGCTAGTGTCTGCGCGACGGGGGAGGCACGACTTTCTGAACGGGGGGGGGGGAAGTGTGATGAAATTGGTATCAAATTTTCGCCAGATCTTTATTTATCTATTAGTTGAATACCCCGTTGCGTCAACGGTGTACATAAAGTTTCCCTACAGGGGGGTCCCTGGCGCCACCCCTAAATGAAGTCGATAAGGATTGCGATGTATCTGTATCATCAACATCCTCTTCATCATCATTTTCCATTTCGTCTGTGATTCTGTCCGAAATCAATGACAATCTTCTTCACTAACTCTTTCAAAACCCATAAGATCATCATCCGCTGTTAAATATTCCTCCACGTTAATTCCAGACATTTTGACACTTTTTTTCAAGATTAGTTAAAGACTTTTGAAGTCTCAAAACACATTCTTCAGCCATCTGAAGCATCGCCATTTTTGGAATTTTCGTCATTATCAGTTTGCTTTTCCTCTGTGAAATATTGTTACTCAGGGAAAAAATGGATTTGAGATTTTTAAAAAACATTGCTGTACAGGGGTTTATTGCTGTACAGAATATCGTTATATTGAGGGGAGATTAACATTATGTTGTATGAAAATTCCACCGGGACCACAAAATTTTATTCTTGTAGACAGATTTCTCGTTGTATCGGATATCGCTGTAGAGAGAGTTTACTGTAGTATGCGTTACAATAGTATGAGTTAAGAATTCAAAGATATTTTAATACCATCAACAAAAATTGGAAATTCACTCAAACCACTTCCAGGTTAAGATATGCGAAAAAGAATATTGGTGGGTACTTAATATGTGTACCAGGCTTACTTACTCTGTGTATTATGAGTTACTAACCATAATCTAGTAAGTATGTATGGTGCTCATATCAAGTATCAGCCAAAAATTCCCATATTACCTAATATTTATACTAATTATGGGTACCATACTTACTTACGAAATATTATGAATAGTCATCCACACTACTACCAAACACTTACAAGCTGGTTGCTTTGTATGACATCAATCTAATATTTTTTAAATCCACCGTAGTGCGAAATCTATGATTAAGTGGGATCCATCGAATTGAAATTTCTCTTTGTCCTGTTAACATGCACCAACCGATATAAAAAATATTAAGCATCTAATAATTTTTAAAATCCACTGTATTGTGAAATCTATGATTAAGTGGTATCCATCGAATTGAAATTTCTCTTTGTCCTGTTAACATGCACCAACCAATATAAAAAATATTAAGCATCTAATAATTTTTAAAATCCACTGTATTGTGAAATCTATGATTAAGTGGTACCCATCGAATTGAAATTTCTCTTTGTCCTGTTAACATGCACCAACCGATATAAAAAATATTAAGCATCTAATAATTTTTAAAATCCAATGTATGGTGAAATCTATGATTAAGTGGTATCCATCGAATTCTAATTTCTCTTTGTCCTGTTAACATATACCAACCAATATAAAAAAATATTAAGCATCTAATAATTTTTAAAATCCACTGTATTGTGAAATATATGATTAAGTGGTATCCATCGAATTGAAATTTCTCTTTGTCCTGTTAACATGCACCAACCAATATAAAAAATATTAAGCATCTAATATTTTTTAAAATCCACTGTATTGTGAAATCTATGATTAAGTGGTATCCATCGAATTGAAATTTCTCTTTGTCCTGTTAACATGTACCAACCAATATAAAAAATATTAAGCATCGCGCCTTTCCTTTTATTCATAGTTCTTTATACAATTTTCATGTTGCCTTTTTTAAATATACAGTGTGTCCGTAAAGTCAGGGTGCAGTTATGAACGCTTGTTGTGGCGAACAGAAACGAAACGAAAGGTTGAAACTTGCGCTACATTGGACAGTATCCCAAAGAGTGTCTGTAGTGCAACGGTGTGCGCTCGCAGATGATGACGCAACACCACGCACCGTGCGGAGCCGACTGTCAAACATCTACCTTGACATGTTGCAATTGCATGCAGTTCCACAATTTCCAGAAGGTGTCATCTTCTAACAGGACGGCGCTCCTCCACACTACGGAAACATTGTTCGTGAGTTTCTGGATACAACATTCCCCCAGCGGTGGATAGGCAGGGGTGCTGTCATGGCATGGCCACCACGATCCTCGGACATAACGCCATTAGACTTTTACTTGTGGGGTTATGTGAAGCAACATGTGTACAGTGAACGTATCAACGACATTAATCATTTAAAACAGCGAATCACGGACGTTATTCACTCTGTTACACCAGACGTCCTTACCCGTGTGTGGGAAGAACTGGACTATCGTTTAGATGTGTGTAGGGCAACAAATGGAGCCCACATCGAACTGCGCAGAATAGGTATGCAAACCTGGAGAGTTTTCCTTTTATTTGGTGAAGATGTCACCTGTCTATCTTGTTTCGTTGCTTTCCTGTGACCGGTCAAAAGTGCACCATGACTTTACGGACACATTGTACTATTTTTACCAACATTTACTTTTCCTGCTGATTTTTTAATATGATGCGCATTAAAATTCCAATGAAGTATATTCTAAATAATAACGAAGTTCAACTTTACTTCAAGCGTCCTCCTGACACGTATAACAATGTGCTTCCACCAAGAAGACATTATTTATTATTTGCCGCATCTACTTTTTTATTGCATTACAGAATTTATTCATTCGCCATTTTTTATTAACACTACCTATTCCCTACCAAATGCAGCATCATGCTGGTACATCATAATAAAAAAAAGAAATCGCTTACAATTAAATGAAATAACCATACATCACATTTTAATAGCATTTGTATAAATAGATATAAATGAGTGTAAGAAATCTATAAAATATACATCAGTGAGAATAGAAAACACAATTTTAAAAATTAATTTCGAATTTAAATTCTTGCTTAAAATTAATAAATAAAAACTTTGAATAGCAAAACAATTAGAAAACTTCCTTCTTTAATCTAAAAACGTATTAAATAAAATAATTAAAATTCAACTTTCAAAATTACGTTTTAAAACACAAACACATTAATGATGCAACTATGCACCATTTTGCAGGATATGTTTGATAATAGCAATGCCTTTTATGAATTGTCTACAATTTGAAAGTAAATGCTATTTTTTTAAATCTAAGACTGCATTATGTTCATTTGTTCTACCAAAAGTAACAATTAAATTAGTACTTAAAGAAAAACTAGCAACTAGTATGATAACATTAGGATGTGCGAAGATATTTCTAATTCCATACGACCCTTAGTTATCAATGTCCAATTCGCTCTCACTTCAAGGAGCTGTCTTGGAATATTGAATATTTCCATCATGAATACTTGACAGAAACCATCGTTAATTTTAGTTAAGAATTGGCGTGCACTCTATCTTGATTACCACTATACGCCTGAACTCGGAGTCGGGCTGCAATGCAAGACTTAATTTCCAATATGGTTAGTCAATCTGTCATATCCAGTAAATACCGCTATTACTGTTTGAGCAGGAATTAATGTCAGACATACTTCAATATATCTTTCTCTGGAGGTGCAAAAAGAAACACAAAGGATTGTATAACCCGAGAGAAATTTCGATACGTATAATGTCCATTCAGTTAAATAGTTATGTCTATAAGGGCCGCGGTGGCCTAGTGGTAAGGCCTCGACTTCGGGGCAGGAAGGCTCCATGTTCGAAACTCGATTCTACTGAAGATTCGTCGCGTATGGAGCCTGTTGCACATCAAATCGTACGTAGTAGCCAAACGCCCTACCGCTGATGGGGTGCAACACAATCCACCCCGACCCAGCCCACCCTACTGGGCTTAAGCATTGAATATCTAAAGAGACAAAAAGGTAAGAATATCTATAAAAAGACAACGTTTGTTAAAGCCACACTCCTTTGTTATAAGAGATAAGATTTCAATCCCTTCTTTTCACACTTTCTTCTGGAGATTGTCTTTAATTTCTTCTTTGTGGATAAATGTTTTTCTTTCCCATACATTCCGGTTTAGGTTCAGGCCAAAAGAGGATATTAAATTCAGACCTTAAAGTCTTTTTACTCTACTGAAAACCTATTCCACTTTTGAATCAGCATGAATGCCTGGCCTCTCAAGAAGTCATTCACCAGATTCTTATTTCTTGTCGTTGTCTACTATTATCTGTTACCCTTCCACTTTTTTATCCCCCCCCCCCTTTTTTTAATATTTTTATTTATTTTCTACTGCGTTTAAAGCATTAAAGAGTCGGAGGGGAAGAGCAGCAGAAGGAGGACGCCAGCCCCACTCGCACTTATTGAAAGTTTTTCCTCATATATACATACTACACCCCGCAACAAGGTGGAATACATATTAACATATATAAAAATCTCGCATTACAAGGGCTCACCCAGCCAAGGAGACAATACAAATAGCAGCATATGGATTGAAGGTTATTTACTAATAAAAATTTACCAAGGCCGGGGAGAAACAAACAATACATTCCCAATTTTAATTATCAATGGCATTCCATCCATAAAATACAATGTGTGAGACGCAGCGCAAATACAAAAAAAAATTAACCCAAACCCGCACTCAAAACAGATACAGACAAATTATACCGAACCAAAAATCAAGCACATAAACTCTACACACAAAAGATATTGGCAGTCAATTTTTCATTCCTCTTTTTCTTTAAAAAATATAAAAACTAATCCATTCTCACCCACACAACTAATCAGTTAAAACTTTAAAAAGCTAGTGTGGTGCAAAAATACCCTCACTGTCCCGGCCTACCCAAAAAAGGTGTAAGGCCGGTAGAGGACCAGCGGGGAGAGAGCCATCAGCAGTGGAGGACGGGATTTATTGGGTACAATAAGATGATACAGGCATTGCCCGAACAGGGGCAGTAATCTTAAATACAAGAGAGCTGGGAGTGTAAACATGGTTCGACCCACCTCGGTGGGGAGAAAATAGCTTGATTTACTGCTCGGGCAAACAAGGAGCAGTAAAAATATATAAAAATAGATTAGTATTGAAAAAGAAACAAACAAATAAACACAGAAAAAGCAGTAAAAATCAGATATACAAAAAAGTCAAATATTGAAACCCCATAGTATAGAAACAAAACACACACAAACAATATTACACATCAAACGACACACAAAACACAAATAAAAACTGTACCAAACATAGAATTAAAAATACATAAATTAATAATAATAATAATAATTACTTCTGAGATAGAAAAGAATAAATTCCGTTAGTCAACGATAATGCACATCCCGCGTATAAGGGAATATCAAATTATCAATTACAGAATGTTTTTTGAGTAAAATTGCGCAAGTTAAAAAATACTTTTTGTCCTAAACAGTATAAAAACGGCCAATGGGAGAGGAAAAGGAATGAAATTTTGTAGTGTAAAAAAAACAAGGTCGAAAAGTAGAATGCGTAGCCCCATCCCCCCCAAAAAAATCTAAACAACCGTTAGGGCATTGACAACGTGGCAACAGGTTTCCAGAACTGAGGAGAGACTCGGGAATTGGAACAGTCATTTATGTCGGGGCTAATGGACCAATAGCTGCCCTAGGGCGCCGATAGAATCCCACACCAAGGAACAGACTGGATACAATAAGTTAGGAAGTTTGGAAAGGGGGATGCCAGCTCAGGTGTCGTCCTCGTTTTCTGATCGCGGTTGAAAATTACGAGGTGCTTCCCAAAATAGCCCTCGTGTTGTATCTAAGCGGGACGTTAATATAACTAAACTACACAGTTATCCTTCACGTGTCAGTGGCGAACCGAATGTTTATCCGAACAGCGCTATATGTGAACTCTACAACGATAGAGACATCTACTTATACCCATTAATTAATGACAAAGCAAGATGTGATGTAGTTTAGTTAAAGGAAGAGGTAAATAAGAGAAGTTTTAAAAAATGTGCAGAAATTTCATTATCCATGGCTATTTTACTAGAAAGTTTACAAAATTCATTAGGTATAGCAGTCAGTGTCATTATATTTCGACTACTTTCAGCACCGGTTTGGAGAATTTAGGAAGACCATGTTTACCAAACAGCACGAAAAGGTTCATCTGTGTTAAAAGCATTGGATTTCAAAGGAAATATTAAAATATCCACATTAATTGTTCAGATTCTCGTTAAATGTTTGCTCATGATAATAGTGTTTGTTTGAACAGAAGTGTAAAAGACTATTATCATTTAGTAATGCACATGCTCAAAATTCGTCTTAAAACTTACTTTCTTCAGAAACAGACTGAAGATCCGTCATGTATTGGGCTTATTGCACGCTAAATCATAAGTTGGGGTCAAACATCCTAACGCTAGAGTGGTGCGGAAGTTTGGAGAGGGGCTGTCAGCTCAGTTGTCACCCTAATCATGGTTCATAAATACGAGGTCCGTCCCAATATAGCCCTCGTCTTGCTTCAAAACGGGACTTTAATATAACTAACTTCAGAATCTCCCTATTACTTGCAAATATTCAAGTATATACTTCAATGTATTCAAACCGTTTTCGCATAAATTTAAATAGTTTATTGTACATCCATTTCTGAAGTGAAAAGTCGATTACACTTGAAGATTATATTTACACTGAATTTTCAGACAACTAATACACCGTTTATTAAAAAAATAGACTGGAGGCTGTTTCTGCAAAACGGCAGCTGGGATTGGGGTCGTAGACTTACTTACCATGCTCAACTGTGACTTTCTGTGACTAAAGTAGCTCTATGTGACTATTAACTCTATAGTCTAGTGGGACTATGTGATTCTATCTAAATAAATTTCTTCGTGATTTTCACTAACCTTCCAACTCGACTGGGACTAAACCGTAATTACAAATTCTAAAGTTATTTTTGGAATCTTTAATGTCGACCTTTCTTTGTTAAATTAAACTAAAACCAATTATCTGGGTTATTTGGTTGCGGAGCTATAAGCGTTTAACTTTAGCACGGAATTCGACGTAATTCAACAATTCTTGAGTAATATTTCGCGTGATCGATGAATGAATTGCCTTAGTCTGCATGCGCGCGCATCGGTCGCTGTGCCGTCATCAAACTTTTTCGTGATTTTCAACAACTTTGTAGCTCGGCTATGGCTAAACCGTAATTCAAAATTCGAAAATTCTTTTTGCAATCTTCAATGTCCACCTTTCTCTGTTACATGAAACTAAAACCAACTCTCTGTGTTATTTGGTTGCGGATCTATAAGCGTTTAACTTTAGTTCGAAATTCGGCGTAATTCAACAATTCTGGATTAATATTTCGCGCGATCGATGAATGAATTGCCTTAGTCTGCGTTCGCGCGCATCGGCCGATGTGCCATCATCAAAATTCTTCGTGATTTTCACCAACTTTGAAGCTCGACTTTGACTAAACCGTAATTACAAATTCTAACATTATTTTTGAAATCTTTAGTGTCTACCTTTCTCTGGTAAATGAAACTAAAACCAACTCTCTATGTTATTTGGCTTCGGAGCTATAAGCGTTTAACTTTAGCACGAAATTCCACGTAATTCATAATTCTTGAGTAATATTTCGCGCGATTGATGAATGAATTGCCTTAGTCTGTGTTCGCGCGCATCAGCCGCTGTGACGTCATCAAAATTCTTTGTGATTTTCACCAACATTGAAGCTCGACTGTGACTAAACCGTAATTACAAATAATTCTAAAATTCTTTTTGCAATCTTCAATGTCCACCTTTTTCTGTTAAATGAAACTAAAACCATCTTTCTGTGTTATTTGGTTGTGGAGCTAGCTATAAGCATTTAACTTTAGCACGAAACCCGTCATAATTTTTCCTTTCCCGATACCCCATTACACCACTATGGAGAGACGCAGATCTACGTCAAAAGTAATGGATTGATGTAAGAATGACGTTTTTGAACTCGCATTGTGAATAAACTACTTTATATAATTTCAAAAATGAGCTACAATTCGACGCAGAATTTTACGTACATTAACTTTTGTACTGGCAAAAGTTTTGATAAATGTGTCATTTGTGAGTTATTGTTGAAAAACGGAGAAATGGCAGAAAATTTGGGGATCTCGGGACCCCCACATGAAACACCCACTGAAAATTGGAGCAAACTACAAATAACTCTCTTCACATGCAAATAAAGTGATTAAAACAGTTTCCAGCTTTCCGGGATTTAATTAGAGGCACGACCATTTTTCGGTCTTAGTTTCCTGGCCTAACTATAAAACTTTCAGTGTTTCTGAGAGAAAGAAACAGTTCATCTAATTTTGAACTCAGAGATTTTTCGCTTATATTTGTCGAAAAACAACTTTTATTTATGTAACGAACAGGGGATTATTACTGAAAAAACTAAATGCGATTTCATTCTAGAGAGAGTCGTGACAACTACGCTTTTGATTCTTATTATTGTTTACAAGCTGAAAGGATATTCTTATCACTGTTTCTAGAAAGATGAAATTCGAAAGGCGTAATCAAGACAATCACGAGAAACAAAAGGATTTAGATGCCTTAATCAGTGCGTGAATTCAAAGCTCTGTTGTTTGCAAAAGATTAAAAAGACGTTTAAACTAAGAAAAGGTGCACTCGGGTATTTGTAACATGATGATTGGATTGGTTTTTCTGATCCAAGAGCCATTAGGATGACTATATTGCCCCAAACAAAAAATCGTAAATGGAAAAATATCAAGCTTATCTCAAAAAGGGATTAGTCGTTGGCTATCACTTTCCTAATAGTACAAATGTGCATTTAATATTAGTTTCAGTTTCTGAGATGAATACATTATTATTTGCAAATAATCTGGAGTGAAACTTCAATTAACAGTCAGTTTCTGTCATACGTCATCGTCCAAGAAGCAAAAACTAACATAGGTTTATAGTTTTACCATATATTTATGTACCTTACTACTCTTGTATTGAAGTTTGTATTGATCGTTTTGTAAAATTAAATACAACATACATACAATGTGCCCGCTACAGTCCGTTATCACCCCAATAATTTCTGAACGGCAAGACCTATAGTCATAAAAGTGGGATCTAGGTATAGTAAAGTTGCCATGAGCTACGCAAGGAATCCGCTCACAGCGCCACCTGGCCGCAAAATTCGGAGTTAGCGTTCTTATCTCAAAAACGGTAGGATACACGGGAAAAAGTCAATTACAAAGTTGTTCAGCAGCATCGATTTATTACAAGAAAACATCTTGCGCAAAAAAAATGATACAAATGAAAAGCACAAAACGCACATTTGTTTCATCGCATTGAACAAAACTGCACTTACCGGAAATGAGGCTCATCTATCTGTCATGCTCAAAATGGTGTTCTTCAGCAACAATACGCATCTGGACACGGGACTGCACTTCCCGTTGCTCATCGTACAACATGGCAAGTGACACGCTGGAACAAACATCCGTAATACGGTTTCGAAGTTACTGCAATGTTGGTGGAGGGGTTGCATACACTCGCTGTTTGATGTATCCCCACAGAAAAAAGTCCAATGGGTTCAGGGCAGGTGAAAGTGGACGCGGTTCTACCCAACCACCATATCCGACGACTTGTTGCTGGAATGTGTCCCGAATGTACTGTTGGACACTTGATACCTTGTGCGGAGGGGCGCCGTCGTGTTGGAACCATACATTCCGGAGGTCACTCAACGGCAAATTCTGTAGAAAATCGGATATTACGTCCTTCCTTTTCTCTTTTGTTCCGCGTTATGTCGCGTTACAATTCTGGTAGTTGCGAACCAAACATATATGCATTTAACGCCTTCTATTTTTAACATTACTGTACGGAAGGTATCTTCTCTTACTATATCGATGATGCTGAACAACTTTGTAATTGACTTTTTTCCCATATGTCGTACCTTTTCTGAGATAAGAACGCTAACTCCGAAATTTGACCCCAGGTGGCGCTGTAAATGATTTTCATGCGTAGCGCATGGCAACTTTACTATACCTAGACCCCATTTTTATGACTATAGCTTTTGCCGTTCAGAAATTATTGTTGTGACAACGGACTTTAGTGGGCACACTGTATAATATTCATTTCTAAAGTATTTTTATTTTCATTTTCGTCCTAAGACAGCAGTGGAATCACGTTTCTATACATATGTATATGTATAGTAACGTGATATGTATATTCCTATTATCTGTCTATTCGTTTATCCGTCACAGGCCTGATCCCAACGGTGACTCATAATCGAACTGTACTATAAAGAAAAGAAGAATGGATTCAGTTTATGTCACTTCGTATACGTGAGAAACATAATTGTATCTGCAATATAGCATTAAACTGTAGTATGTCTGAAGTAGTGATTTGATATTGATAAACAGGAAGCCGCAAAGATATAACGGGGAAAAATTTGCAACTTTTTTATTCCCCTCAACACATCTCTAAAGTCTATGATTTGCTAGCAAGAGCATCTTTTATGCTATATCTTTACACCTTTCCAACTCGAGGATTGAGATAAAAACATTAGATAACGCTCTGTTTATACATATTGCTTTCAAATCCAAAAACCAACTTTTCTTCTTCCTACAAAAAATTAGTCTTTAGAAAATTTTCCTTTCATCTGTGCAAATGACACTGGTATTACTGCTTCTTTCATCATTCTTATTTGCGTGACAAGAACATTTCACTGGTTGTATACCTCAGAACTTCTTTTCTCCAGTATTGAGTACTTTGATATCTACCACTAGTCGAAAATCAGGCACAAATATTTGAATGGAGAATAAAACATAAAAAACTTTTAAAAAACGCTTTTAACAATGCATTAAAAAAGGAAATAATAATTTTTCTCAAAAATCTGGAGGTCAAAACAAAAATCGTAAAAGCGTGAGGGGCTGGTTTTATATCTCTCTCCTACTGTTTCCAGCGCCTCACGATTTTACGATTTTTGTTCTGACCTCCAGACTTTCGGGAAAAAAATATTTTTTCTGTTTTAATGCATTGGTAATGGCGTTTTTTTAAATTATTTATATTTATCATTTTCGAGTTTTTAATCTTTAATTTATATCATAATTCAGAATTATAAATATTTTGGGATTTTAGAATAATTTTTTCATGAAGAAATTCCAACAATTATTTTATTGAAAAGAGCTCTAAATTTATTGAAATATTGCATTATCATCAAGACCCAATGAATATACAAAATTAAGAACTCTAGTGCATTAAGAAGCGAGTGAAAAATCGATCTTAAAATTCTGACCTTACAAAAAATATTTCGAACTTAAATCCATTTTTCTTCAACTAATTCCAGCAATAATTTCTTTAAAAAGATCGATGATAGGAAAAACTTATTTTCATTTTTATTGAAACATTTAAATTACTGTGTAAAGTACTTTATTTCTCAAAAATACTATAGATGGCGCCCCTGAAACCTACCGAGTGTAAACGTAATTTTGCGATTTTTTTTAAAAAACAAATTGATAATTGAGAGTACTAAACTTATTAAAATATTGCATCGTCATGAAGACCCAATAAATATACAAAATTTTACAACTTTAGTGCATTAAGAAGTGAGTGAAAAATCGATCACAAAATTCCAACCTTACATGCTTACAAACATGAAACATTTCGAACTTAGTAAAAGCATTTAAAAAGTTAATATCCATCTGAAAGCATGCATGTAACTGATTTGGTTTCTTTCACTGGATTTGCAACAAACAGTGAGGAATGTAACCAAAGAGAGTAATCTATTCCACTTCAGACGGAAGGCATTACCTTTAAGACATACTTCGACTAATGGAGGCACTTTCGTCTTTAGAATCTGGTAGATCAAACTATAATTCAGTTAGACAATAGATAACATGCGCAGTTAAGTTTATCATGTGATCTGGATGCTAAGTGAATTGAATTCATACCGTCTTTAGATGGACATGGTAGCATCTCAGTGCAAAAATACTAAAAAAAGGAGATGATAATTAAAAATAGACGAAAGATATTTCAGATTTTAAAAACTAGCATTTCAGAAAAATTAGTGGTGGCTAGTTCATTCAGGCCGCGCTTTGCTCTACCACCCCCATTGTAATTATTTCAAATATGCATCTATTGTCTATTCATAACATTTTCTGATATTCTGTTACTGAGTTGCTAGCATATTATGCAATTTAAAAAACTCTTTTTTCAGACATATTCTGTAGCAACAACATAGTTGCAAAAACATGACTTGGTTCCGAGATATTTCACCTCAAGACAAAAGAGCGCTTCGGCAGGGCCACACTGGAGAGTTGTTTATCGCTGCAGCTTGGAATGGATTCAAAAATCTGTCAAGTGCGCATGCTCAGATGACTTGTAATTAAAGAAATACCCAGATAGCATGTACGTTTGCAGCAAGCTTGATTTTTACTTGATATTTGTTTGTCATGGCAAATTTGCCGCGTCAAACTTGAAGCGAAACTGTGGCAAACTAACAATGCAGAATCGCCACCCTCGCTTGCAAAACGAGTTTGCCACAAGTTCGCCGTGACAACTAGCGCCACCCCTCCTTGCAATGCAAGCTTGCTGTGAGTTTGCAAAACAAACTTAATGCAAAGATGCACAATGAAGAGATAATTATCTTTGTCTCTGTTTTAAAAAAACATCCTATTTTTAATAGCATCTCCTAGACCGTCCTTCTTTCTATAAATTCAATAAGTCAATGATAATTTGTTAAAAAACTAACTTTTGCATAAAAAAAATTTTGAAACATTTTCCATCTTTTTACTAAATATAGAACTCGCACTTTAAAGAAAACTATATCGCCTTCTTCTTAATGTTGAAATTTTAGCGTTTATAAACAAAATTAAACCTGAAAAACAGTCAATGTTTGTAGAAATAAATAACAACTTACATTTTATCTATTTTAAAAGTAATTACTTTTGAACTCTAATTCCATAATTTATTCTACTAGCAAAACGTAGTCATTAGCGAAAATCGCTCTCTCTTCGACTTCAAATCATATTCTCAACTCAAAAAATTAATGAAATCAAGAAAACAGTTTATAATAAATCGTATACGAATCGAATCGAGCGATGTATTAGCGAAATATATCGTCTACTCTCAGAGTTGAACTGGCCGAGTGGTTAGGGCTTCAGCTTACGAAGCAGTAGATCGCGAGTTCTAATCCGGGTTGTGTTCGTATTCTGTTTTTGCTATAATTTACAATGAGTTTTTCATGACAAGCTTGCTGCAAGTTCGTCGCGTGGTGACTTCGAAGCTTGCGTTAATTTGCTGCACTCTTGTCATGTCAAATTTGTTGCAAGCATGCAGATTTTTCAGAGCAAGCTTGCTGCAACTTTGCTACAAACTAAAATTGCTATCTGGGTATAGTGTTTAAACAACTAACAACCAATCCCTAATTAAAGAGAAATTCAGAAATTGGCGTTCTTCCTTTCTGATTCTTCCCCCTCTTTTAAATTGCGCTTTAATTTTTAATGATTTCACTACAATATTGGCAAGAATTCCTGTTTCCTACTTAGGAATTTCTTTATTTATCCTGTTATTAATCAATTATTCATTATTCTCCAGAGGGAAAAATAAACATACATTAATTGTGAAGTTCATTTTCAAAAAAGTTATCCTGTTCTAACTGTGAAGGGACTGGATTTAACAGGCATTAAACCTCTTCATTTAATACTATTAGAATGCAGAAAATTTTCAAATCTAGAACTGAATGGAAACGTTTGGATTGGTAAAAGCTCAGATACAATTTTTAAATACCTTTCTTGGCATTGCTCGTTGTTTAGTTGACTAATTGCCTCTGGCACAAATATAAGAATAATAATAACTATACACAAAACTTCGCATTTATATATGTCTACATTTACTTACAAAACAGGAATATGCGACGAGGACAGGAGTGTGAGACAAATTTATGAGTAACAATTTTTTTTTCAAAATAAGCTGGTTCTTATCTTTATGAATAAAATTATTTTTAAATGAAGCCAATAATTACTGAATGAATTTTTTCTCTGAATGCAATAATACTGTGATTTCGGGCCGATCCAGTATGAATTGCGTGTAATACAATTTTCAGGCCACTTCATCAATGCTAGTAAATTCTCGTATTTTCGCATTAAATCAAACATTCATATTTTTTCGAATCATCAGTGAAAAACTATTTTCAGTTTCAAGTTTTTGTTAGAGATTCCGCAAGTCAACAAAAAAGGACATGCACCCAATATAACACCATAACAACAATCGATCTAGTATGAATTGCATGTAATCCAATTTTCAGGCCACTGGCAATGATAGCAAAATCTCGTATTTTCGCATTAAATCAAACATCGAATCATCAGTGAAAAACTATTTCAGTTCTTTAAAGTTTTGTTAGAGATTCCGCAAGTCAAATATAAAAAAAGGACATTGTGCAACTCCAATATAACACTATAACAACAATCGATCTAGTATGAATTGCATGTAATTCAATTGTGTATAAATGATAAAGTAAAATCTCGTATTTTCGCATTAAATCAAACATCGAATCATCAGTGAAAAACTATTTTCAGTTTCAAGTTTTTGTTAGAGATTCCGCAAGTCAAATATAAAAAAGGACATTGTGCAACTCAATATAACACCATAACAACAATCGATCTAGTATGAATTGCATGTAATTCAATTTTCAGGCCACTTCGGCAATGATAGCAAAATCTCGTATTTTCGCATTAAATCAAAC